>JANTPX010220204.1:0-20339 GCA_024757885.1 Apantesis nais | reverse complement strand
GAACCCCGGCGTACCCCGGGTCATCCGCTTTACAGCAGATGACCCCCGTCTGTGTGGGAACCCCGTTGTTCCCTCTGTGGGTACACAGCCTGGCATGAAAAATTACAACTTAGTTTCTTTAGTCGAAAAAATCTAATTTAAGGTTCTAGGGTGTTTAAAATAACTTATAAAAAATTATATTACTTTGATTTAATTAAATCTAAATTTGCTTACATTTGTATATACTATACTACTCTATAAAGCGATATACAAATAAAGAGTTTTCTGTCTATCTATTTTATTTTCAGATCAGAACAAAGTAACTTTTAATGATTTTAAAGTAAAGAATTTGTTAAATGGAATTCTTACAACCATGTGATTGCTCCAGCTTTCCATCACGACAATAATGTAATTATAATAATATGTAACTGATATAGTTGTATATAATATGATAAAACTATTAATAAACATATATAATTAGTATATGATTAAAGCAGTAATGTAAGTATTTTTGTACTTATATGGAAATGATACCACCCATTACATGTAGAGTTTTACTATACATTCTTTGTCTTATATTATATCATAAATAAATTAAAGATATACTATTACTACTGTGAGTTAGTTAAGGAATAAAAATATAGGAGATCTTCTGTTGCACCAAATGACACTGTCACATGACATTCAAATGTCATGTGACTTCACCAAATATAGTAGACTTTACTCGTGAAAACTTAATTTATAGCCATTTTTCACTCAGCGGTGCCGTGCTAAGAGGATCGAGCGATTCGACCCGATTTCATGCTTGAATTTTAGTTTGAAAACGCTGAGAATATTGTATATTCAGTTTTGAACTTTTATATTCGTATATTACTTTTAATGTGTCTGGTGCATAAAGTAATAGAATAGAATAACAGTTTATTGATTTCAATATTACAGTAATGTGTAGAAATATACAGAAAAACTAGACCACAAACAAAAGGTCTCAGAGGCAGCTTGTGCATTTATTTCACACGGATTACCAAGCGCTGATTTTTAACATAAGGTTTGTGGTATATATATATATATATAGGACTCTCGTTTACAAAAATATATATATATGTTATAAATAATATTAATGATAATAATATATATCAAACTATATAATACATTACAACTTGTTGATAAAACATTTAAAGTATTTCTTCGTGATTAGAGAAGTCGTTGTTCCGTGCCACCGTTCATTATTATCAGAACTCGGTTTGTTTCGTTGAACGAAGTCTCGAACATTTGTGTGATATCTCGTGACATTAATTATTTTTATACTTACATGTATACACGGTAATTCCTCTTCTAATAAAACTACCCATGATATGTTTTTTTAAGTTTTATATACATATATTTTATAAGATTAAGATTTATCTAAAATATGAAACAATATATCTAATTTTGCCAAAAATTATCGTAATTTAAACAAAATAAAACTTAACAGAAAGTATTTTTAGTGTTGACATTAGATATGCCTTGAATTATAATTGAACAGCACAAACTGGCATAATCGTATTTTTTGTAGTATAGGGGGCAAACGAATATTTAGTTCACTGGATAGCACTAGCAACTTAAAAATCACAGGTGCGTTGCTACCCTTTGAGTCCTCCAACTCAGAATCAGGTGGTAACAGGGATGCCGCGATTAGTAACCTCACTCATGCGGAAAAATATAAGCAAAGAATGATGTGTTATCAGTCGGGTCGAGCCTCAGCACGGCACCGCTGCGTGATTCAAGTGTCATGTGACTGCACCAAATAGGGTAAACTGCCACACACTGGTGAAAACGTAATTACACATTACATTTTCCTTGTTTTTTCGGACATCTGATACATAAAGTCATTTGGTTTCAACCTAAGCAAAGCTTGTACTATGAAAACACCCAAACTCCAAAACAAAGATTAACAGATTATAAAAATATTTGGTCCAACCCGGGAATCGAACCCGAGATCTTAGCATAGCAATCTCGTACGCTAACATTGCACCACCGAGGCAGTCAAAATAAAGTTGCTCTGATTTACAAATACTGATCTAAATTAGGAACAAGACATATGATGTTATCTATTAATGATCTGTGACGCGATTGATGATGAGTTATTTAACACTCGCGTGTTCTAAACAAATGTTCATCATGGTAACAAATTATTCCATAAAACATTATGGAATAATTTGTTACCATAATGAACATTTGTTTAAACAACGTTCAATATTTTATCTAGCCAATACCAGGCCAAACATGATGAATCTTATACCTTCAGGAAAATGTATTACTAAATAACTAAAACGTTTACATTACTTATAATTGTAAAGATATATATTTCTAAACACAAGGCTTTACTTTATCAGTTTATTTTTTTCTACCCAATGAAAAAGTTCCAAAACAATTACACTCAATAGGTTTTGGTTTAAGTAGTTTGGAAGAACATATCAGCAGCTTTCATATCAAACTAAATTTAGCTGTATATACTTACATCACCTAAACAAAACAGAACACAACAACAATGTCGGTGAACTGATATTGGCTTAGCACGCTTGGTACATTGATAAAACATAGCTTTGAGGTATTACAGTACAACCTCTGTACCAAATTACATTCAGAATCTTTCAGTTGTTTTAATTCAGTTAGTTATTTTGTATAGAAAACTAACAAACATTTACAAAAATATAGACCATTACATGCAAATAATAGTAACAAATTTCATTAAATATAAATATTACATCTTACTTTTAGAATCACATATAAATCAAATTTAAAAACACATTTCAATGTAATTATGGATAGCTATTAACGCACAGGTAGTCAATATTATTCACCCATAAATAACATATTTTTAAGGAATCTTTATATTTTATAAATGAAACACAGAGATCTAAGTTTTTAGACGACATATTATATTGCCTGCAGATCTTAGGCGCAGCGTCGTAATGTCCCCGAAATAATTAAATTCTCAAAAAAACTGTGACTGCATTCAAAACTAATATTTTCTACAATCTCACTATGATTCAACTTCAAAATTTAGAACATTTTGTTCCAGTACTTTATTCTTTTCTTTTCTGGCCTCTAAGAATGGAACAGACCATAGAGACCGGTTTCTGAACAACGCTTCTGCTTCTTCAAACGTGTTTGGCATTGTCTTTAATGCAGTTTCTGGCAGGGCGAAAGCGATTAACATTCCCAAAGCACATATAATACTAAAAATTGTCAATGGCAGCCAATAGTAAAATACCTGCAAGTACGCTATATATGGTGCTAAAAGCGTTGCAATATATCCACAAATATGTACCATAGCTATACCAGATCCCCTTACTGAAGTTGGGAGTAGCTCCGCACACCATTGCAATGACACATTGCACCCTATGTTTATTCCAAACCGTGCTACAACAGCATATATCATACTCGACATCCCAGTAGTACTAAATATTATCAAAATACAAAATATGGTACCTATACCCATAGACACTATACATAACCATCTTCTTCCTGTATAATCCATTGCAAATGCTAAGATGAGGATAGACGGTAATTCTGTGAAAGACATTGCCGAAAAAGTTATAAAGAAGTCAGAATTCAATTGTCCAATACATCGTACTATCCCATCAAATACTATGGTACTACACGTGTATTCCAAAGCCATTAACATTAACATTTTTCTTGTTATTGGTCTCCTGAGACATTCCAACCAACTTTGATTCTGATCCTTTGTAGTTTTGGACGCCGATAACTTAAATTTTTCTATTAAGCCCGGTGGTAATTTCTTTTTATTTATTCGGCTTATGACAAGTATTTTTGCTGTAGCTTCATCCACGTACCCTTTAGACAGCAACCACCTTGGACTTTCTGGTAAAATAAACTTTGTGAACACTGCCAAACCTAAGGGTAAACTAGTTACTAAGGAAATAGTTTTCCAGTGACCGCAAGCTAAAGCTATCCAAGGGAGCGTAGTGACAAATAGAGAAAAAAACACTGCAAATGAAAAATTTGCTATAAAGGTTCTATATTTTGGCGCAATGTATTCTAAAATGACCAGGTACGGTATGGTCCAGCAAGTATCATATGATATACCCATCACAAATCTTGCAGCTGTGAATTCTATGAAGTTTCGAGCAAACGTACTAGCAACGCCACCTATACAGCCAGCCAGACAGCTGCTTATAATGGCTGGTATCCTTCCGAAGCGATCAGCAACCAAACCTAAAATAATCCCCCCGAGAGCACTACCGACGAAAAACATGGACTGAGCGGTCGCCTGGTAACTATTTTTGTCGCAAACCCATTCCATATCACTTCCTATGGTAGGATATGGTATTTCGGTTTTATTAAATTCCCAACCATGTTGACATGGCACTTTGCTCCAATTCGAATTAGGCTTCTGTCCTGCTGCCAGCACCTCAGTCCAATTAACTACATACATCTCGCATTGCGAATATCCAAACCTTGAATTTACATCTTTAGGAATACCGAGATCTCTACGCGAAATATCAGTCATGTTTGACAACTCTGGTATTCTGCACCAGTGGTTTGGCGATGTTTCTGTTATAAATATTTGTGAAAAGTATGAAAACGCTCCGAAAGCGAAGAAAGGACATACGGCGAAGAATAATCTCCATTGATACCATCCTAACTCACCGGCTGATGTTAGTAGATCATCGTAATCAACTTTATCTTTTGCGTTATTCAATTGGTTATTCGTTGTAGCAACCATTATAATCACTTTTATTTCGGGAGGTCTGACTTTGTTAAGATACTAAAACGTACTGAGTTAACTAATCGCTTACTACTAAACTTTTTATAAAGTGTTATTATATATACTATTGCACATTTCTTAAAAAGACTTATGTACTTAGTTTTATATAGTATTGAAGTATAATATATGTAGATATCAGCATGACGTATTTATTTACATAAGGCTGCGAGAAATTTTTGTAAAGTCAACGTTCAATCGGTTGACTGAAACCAAAGCGTTAAAAACGTTGTAAGAATAGACAATCACAATAAACTTTTAATGATCGTACATATCAACCCGTATCAGTAATCAACCCGTGTGGATGTCGGTTATCACGGTGATAACCAGTCTATGTCCTTTCCCAAGAATCAAAGTATCTCCATGCTGAAATTAAGTAAAATAGGTTCAAAGGTTGGGCCGTAAAAGTGTAACAGACAGATTTACTTTCGCATTTTTAATGTTAATTAAGATTGTTTATTTAACGCTTAATTTTATAAGTACATTTCATATAATTATAAAAATTTAAGTAATTTTCTACGCCTAGGTATGCTTTGTGTACATTTTATGTATGTTTTCAAAACAGTCCAGAAAAATAAATAAAAACAATTTCTAAAACGGTTTGTATACTTTAGCAAAATTGGAGCTCAATCGGTGGAGATCTTTTTAAGTTTTTGAAATACACACAAACCAACTCAACATTTATGTATATATTATAAAGGTGAAGGCAGATGAAGCGCAGCAAACATGAAAGTGAGGCCAACACAGCATATACAAATCAAAAAGCGAATACAACCTCGCGGCAGTGCTAAACAAACCGTTATGCTATTTACACGTCACAAGTGATTAATTATTTTATGTCAAGAATACAGTCTTGAGTTTTTAAACATTGTAAAAGTTGTTCCCAAAAACATAGAATACTATATTAGAATATCTTTTCACACTGGTAGCTATGAATTATTTAATGGAATTTATTATTTATTTACCTAGTACTGCCAGTTTACATCGATATTTTTTCCCTGTAATTGGATAAATTACTGCTCAATTATCGCTATTCTCATGATATTTGAATAATATAATTTTTAATACATTAGCTTAAAAAAACAATTTGTGTGGCAGTTTATTATTGGATGTAGTAAATAACTATAAATTTAATCATTTAAAACTTCTTAATTTTTTAGAATTGAATTATGTGATTTAAATCCAAAGAAAACAAACTGACAATACAAATAACAATAAAGTGATAGTTTATCAATGTTTTCCATTTTAAAATGTATAAATACAACTTAATACATTAAAAAAACAGGTTTTTTTCTGTTTCTGGTATCATTACATGCCCGCAGACACACATGTCCCTATACTGTTACTACTGGTTGGCACACATAAACATTTAACATCCTTACACTATTTGTTGCGTACCGTGTGGTGACTGATTAAGTATACGAAGAATTCATTCCGATACCACGACCTCACAGATGACCGATCGTTAAGTAGCTTCACTGCTGCATTTCATCGAGTGAGTGAGGTCACCGGAACCCAACCTCCTCAACATCCCCCCCCCCCTTTTTTACGATTGCGCCGTTAATAATATTCTACCCCAGAGGGGTACCAGCTGCGCTAGTGTTAGAGAATCATCTGGGCGAGGATGCCTAGGCTGCCCCACGTATTCTGAGAGGGACGCAATTGCGCTCGAAAATGGACCTACCCGCGGCAAGAGCAGGCACAACAAGCTGCCCCTCGCTACGATCAACGTGGACTTTTGTAATATAAGGGGTCTACACTTCAATCTCAACGCTGTTCACCACCACCTCGAGACAGTGAAGCCAGACTTGCTCTTCTTAACTGAGACGCAGATATCACCTTCATCGGACACATCCTACCTCTCTTACCCCGGCTATAATCTCTAACACTCCTTTGTTGTTAAGACTGGAGTGTTGTGTAGTGAACTTTAGAGGTGATATCAGTTCTTTTCGCCTGGGCAATCGTGAAGAACGGGACCTTTCCATCTTGATTTGGCTCCGTGTAGACAACGACGACCATCCCCGCGTCTATGCATGCCTCTACAGACCCCATAGCGGTGACACCGAGACTGACCGACTGGTGGACCACGTCCAAATGGCTACGGATTCCGTACTGTAGCCGATGCCTTCTGCAGAAATCGTGATTCTCGGTAATTTTAACGCTCACAAAGCCGAATGGCTTGGCTAACACAGAACCGATTACGCGGGAAGATCTGTTCACGATTTCGCCCTGACTTATGGCCTGTCACAGATTGTATCAACGCCAACGCGGATCCCAGATATAGAGAGTCATGAGCCATCACTATTAGACCTTCTGCTGACCTCCGATCCAGATGGTTACAAAACCGCTGTCGAGACACTACTTGGCTCCTCGGATCATTGCACGATTCGTTGTACAGTGCCACTCACATGCTCGTCACGGCCGCGAGTTGCAGGCTGCCGTTGCGTATGGCACTATAGGTCAGCAAACTGGGATGAGATGCATTAGTTTTTGCGTCATACCCATGGAGACAGGTTTGTTTCTTGCCGGATGATCCCACGTTACTGATTCTGTCATTGATGTGGTGCTCCAGGTCATGGAACTATTCATTCCATTCACACTGATTCCCATCGGTGGCAGATTCAAGCCCTGGTGCGACAGTCCCTGCAAAGATACCTTGTAGTCTGTTTCAAGTCGGTGCCGAGCCGAATAGCTACGTGATAGGTGTCGGCGCGGCTGTGAGAATCTTCATCTTCAAAACCTACCAAATGAACCAAAGCGAGTGACGAACATCTCAAGTGCTATTATTATTTTGAATGCATTATTCCGATTGGTTGTTATTAATTAATGTTCTGTCTAGAGTCGTTAGAATTATATTGAATTCTTAATTCTTTATTTAGTTGAAATAGAGCTGGCATAGACCTTCACCATTACTTATTGAGCATTGAGCTTAGCACTAACTTCAAACAGACAGAAGGTATCTATTGCTATCATAATGTTATCTGTTATATTGAGAGTCGTACTTATTTTAGTATTTTTCATTTAATTTTAAATATTTTTTTATTTGTAAGTGCTCTTCGTTAGTATTATTTGAAGTTATCTTAACTTTTATTTAAAAAGTATTTGTTTTACCATTGGTAGCGTAAGATACAATCGTAAAAAATAGATTTAAATGCCAAACAGCAGATATATGTATAAAACGTATAAAACGTATATAATTTTGAACTAACTAATAATGGTTATTTCGTTACGTTGCATGCTGCGGAAGTGGGTGCGAATGATGTAAAAACTAAATTCCTTTATAACTTGCACAAAGACTTTGGATTGCCAAGAGCTTCAGTAAGCTCTTTCCTTGAATAATTACCTAGAGCACCGTTGCTAGACTTGTATCAAATATAGTTAAGTAGAGAGGATAACACAGCAGGCAGTGGAGGTGAGCTCTGATACGATACAAGGAGAGTACGAGTCGGTCATTTTGCGGTGACCCATTGAACGTTAAGAAATAGTTATTTTTTAACACACATAACGTTTAACCAAGCTGTAGTATGTTAGATTATATTAAATTAAGTTTAAGAAGTTTATTCTTTTATTTAGATATGGTAATAAGATGTTAAATTCGAACCCGAAAATATATTATTTTCCGCATATAATAATTGTTTGGCAATAAAAAAATATTATAAAGAATTTATTATTATACATCCTTTTCACAACTAAGAGTGGTATTTTTTCTTCACATTGAATTGAACTAAAAGAGAAATATAACTCAATAATTATTTTCCTGTGCATGTATCTTTGTAACCTAACACAAACACGTAACATATACTCCATATACCCATATACCTTGAATATATGTATACTATGGTATATATTCAAGGTATGTCATTCATACATGATCATATTGCTGGAAAAAAAATCCTCTGACTCTTAAAGATCAAGGACCCTTCCATCTTTAACTCGGCAAGATAAGATAACGACTAACAAACGCAAATACGGGTACAACTAGAGAAACAAGCTAAAAAATGTTGGGGCTGTAACATTTTAGGGTTTCCCTCGATATTTTGAATTTCCATCATCAGATACTGATTTGGTGATATTGAGTCATCCTCGGGTATGTACCCCTTCCATTACAAAAAGAATTCTGAAAAAAAACAGTCGTATTGAGAACCTCCTGTTTCGTGTTTTTGTAGTCGTTAAAGAAATTATAATTTTATGTGATATAATTAGGTTCAATGAAATGAGTGGTTCGCTGTGCCTGAATTGTAATAGCCATACATACCTGACCCATTACCCGCATTATTACCCTCCCTACATTGTCTTTGTCCTTGCTCTAAATTTTCCCATTATCAATTTCAAAAGAAAATGGAAATTAAAGATCAAATTACAGTTGGCAAAATTGACTTCTGTTCATCCTTTTCAAACTATATTATAGAATAAACATTATATTTATAGTATAAACATTGTTTCAACATGTACAATTATAACATTCATGTAAGATTTAAGCACTTTTGTTTTTACAACTTAATTAAGGAGCATTGACATACCCATATGGTTTTATTTGGCAATTATCAACGTGACGTACTTCTTAGGGTTCCGTGTCTCAACAGAAGAAAATCTTAAACGAATATCACTTTGTTATTCGTCGGTCAAGAACGAAATGCAATTAAAATCATATACTCAGGTCTATAGTCCATTAAAGTTATAAAAATATAACTTCCAAGTTAACTTTAAAAAAAAGATACGACCGTTTAAAGGCTTCCCGTTGACCTAGAATTATATAATTTGGCAAGTAGCATTGTGTTATACTACAAGTATAGGGAAAAATCTGAAAACTATACACATGTAATTATTTTTTTCTAATTATTCTTTAGTAGTATGAGTATATTCAATTACGTAATCATCGAGGTACAATTTCACACATAAAACACAATAATATAAGTAACTATTGGTATTAAAAACTGAATTTTGGGAAAAGCTCGAAAAACTAGTAACTAAGTACAGTCTATAAATTTATACGGAACCCTAAGTAGGCCAGTCCGACTCGCACTTGTCCGAATTTTAATACTGTGCGATAAGACAGTAGTTTAAATAAGCCTATATGTCTGTAGCTTTGTTTAAAATTAGATATTGTTCTATGGTTTTTAATAAATTCAAAGTTAGTGGAAATGTCAGGCGGTTTAAAGCTACTTAGTAACCTCGTATTTCCCGCCAGCGTAATCGCCTAGGTCCCACCTTGCCTAAGGTACTTGCCATTTGACACTTTTCAATTGAAGCGGATGAAGAAGAATTTGAAATCTGTTATGTGAAGTATGTAACCTCTATCACAGACAATGTAAATAGTTTTAGTATCTTTATTGGTGAGTACTCAGTACGTATCCGATATAAGTTTTTACAGTACTGTTGTCACAAGAATTTCCAATGTTTGTCTTAATTTTACAGTTACAAAGCCTGTGATGATAAATTTAGTATATACGTCTCTTAGTAATATAATAGACAGTATTTGACTACCTCGTATTTAAGTCATTATTACAACAGATTAAAAATAGTACATATGCGTTGTTAGTAAGTATTAAAAATCTTTTATTTTATATTTTTTTAGTATTAATACTTCAAAACTCGCGGTATTGATATCTTCAGATTCCACTTAAACTACTTTAAAGATGACGAAAATATATTTTGAAACGGTTCCAAAGTGTAGCCGTTTTAAAATTACAGTTTCTCTTTTTCATCTTCAGTGCTATATTATTTTGGTAAGTAAGTCATAAGAATTGTATAAATTTTGTCAACAATTGTGGTTAACTTTTGACTGACCTGTTGGTCTAGTAGTTAGTGATCCAGACTACTAAGGCGGGAGGTCATGGGTTCGATTCCCACCCAGGACAAATAATTGTCTGATAAGTACGGCAATTTGTTCTGTATCTGGGTGTAATTTATCTATTATATATATATATATATATATATATATATATATGTAGTTAGTAGTAGTATACGTTATTAGTAGTTTGGTTACCATATACAGGCTTTGTCTAAGATTACGATCAGACGAAATTTTTTCTTTTTTTTATGGAATAGGGGGTAAACAAGTAGACGGGTCACATGATGAAAAGCGACTACCGTCACCCATGACTCAGTAACTTGTTGCATAGGTTGGTTGTGCGAGGCAGAGTACTGGAGTACCAATTGTCTAAGTGGTGGGGATGAAAATGTTGCCGGGTGGAACGATGGCGGAATGTCGTGGCCGGTATCACTCAGAACTATTCCTCAGAGCACTCTCCATGATATATACGATAGAGAATACAAACTGAAGCTACATCTCTAGGTAACGCTAAGAGATCGAGCCAGTCGGAGATCCAGAGATACGGTCCAGAGGGAGAAGCTGGTACTGAGGTGCTCCTGCATATTATAGAGAGCAGTATTTCATATACGGCTGGACTTGCGCCTTATAGAGTTGGATGCGATTGGGTGACGCAACATATTGTCTCGATCTATTCAGCACACCGATTTTCTTCGAGGCCAATTTGATCTAACCGTTTAAAGAACTTCGAAACTGGACTTCGCTCTATATATCGCTTCCTAGGATTTCGATGATGACTGCGGCAGTTATGGAGGTGCTCTCGAACCTGTGTCTTTTTTGGGTTAAAATGAACTAAGTTCACCTTTGTGAAATGTGTAAAAATCTCGTGAAAAAGTGTTTTAGTTTATCCGATTTTTACGATTTCTTTTTATGTATTTGGTAGGTCTGAGAATAGGTAATTTAGGGCAAGGAAAAGTATTTTAGATCCCTAGGTGTTAAGGGTGACTGTCTCCGGCATTCTATTCTTTATTTTTGGTCAAAAGTTATGTTTTGGCATAAATCTAAATTTTCACTCTTCCCCCACCAACCCAAAATGTTCACTAGAAATAATTTATATGATCGAACAACGTTTACCGATTCAACTAGTATTATTTTATTATTACTCACTCACCCCACGCCAATTAAATGTGTTTGAATTTATCTACATAAATAAAATAAATTTGGATTTGTTAGTTATTTATTCTGCCCATTTGCAGAATAAATCAAAGTGAATAATTAACTAACCGAATAGCAGAATAATTAACTAACTATATACTATTCACGATTTCACAATTTAAAAAGAAGGAATTCAATTGCCCTGGTAACAGTTGCTATGGTAACCGTTTCAAATGTAACAGACTGTTCCCGTTTTCCCGTTTCGGTTTCTTATTTGTCTTAGCAGAATGTTTTATAAAATATATCCTTCCTCGATAAATGGGTTATCCAACGCTAAATTAATTACCGAAATTCATCACTACATCCCCAAGCATTACAGAGAAGAACTCACGAGAGCGTTATCAACCAGAACAACGTAGCAAGGAAAAACAGATCATAGTAATGAATATACTGTTTACACAGGCGCTGACAAAGTGTGATAGTTTTGACGAAAAATCACCTCAATTGGCCTTGCGGTTAATATCGCTAGTAAAATAGGAAAGGCCACAGCTACGTTGACACAATTAAATAGCTTAGTCTTAGGGCTCTGAATTGATAATACTATTATAAAGGAATAGAGGGAAATTAATGAGTCCATGAAATGATAATACGTTAAGTACTTATACATAATCCACGCCAATGTGTTATCTCGCTCCAGGGGAAGTCGTAATGCACCGGCAAGTTGCAAATATGCAACAATTAACACGGGACTGTAACCTCAAGGTTACAGTTCTCTCGAGTTAACCTCCCTCATTCGAATACTAAGGACACCCGTCCCAAAAATATTATTGTCTTACTAACATCTAGGATGAATAGGGGTGATGATACTCCGTATTCTTAGCCCGTCACCATACGGACAAGTGGTAGGGACATATATTGGGGAACTTTTAAATACAGACTGTGATTACTATTTTAAGAAAAGTCTGTTGAGGAAACAGTATCAACATTCTCAGAGATTATTTATAAGACAGTACGTAGGATAATTCTTAAAACTGTTGACACATACAGATATCCTATTTGGTTCAATTCCAATATAATAATTATAATAATAATAAGCTTTATTTAACTCCATGTCATCCATCTAATTAAGTAGTATAAAAATAAGACTTGTACTAAATGGAAAAAATAAGAATGTCCCAGATTATGAATTGATTTCATTATATAGGTCAAAGTTTAAGAAAGAATCTGTAAATGTTACTAGCAATACATAGATTTAGTGATAGAAAATCTAAAAAAAATCAAAAATTTGAACCCTACATATCTAGTCCAATCTAGTGTTTTTACACTAGTCATCCAAATCACTTTGAAAATTAATGTTGCATATTTCATTACTGTGAAATGAGCTATGTCTTACACTGAATTTAACTGAGGCATCGTCAAATAGGGAGCTTGGTATAACATTTAATAGTAAACTTATATTTTCGACTAGTAAATCTAATATTTACATGTCGAAAATATAGTTAAATAGATCATATAAAATGTATGGCTTTGTGAGGTGCTCCGTTTTAGGATTCAAACAAGTCTCCGTCTTCGGCTACTACTTTATTTTCTTTATAATTATATATAAATCCTTCATTATATTATTATTATGTAACTGTTTTTTGTGTCAAAGAAAAAAAGTATAGTAATAATAGACCACCAAAGAAGGAATTAATTTATTTTTAATATTAAGAAGATTTTTAGTATATTTTCCTTTTTTTACGATATACTGCTATTATATTACACGTAGATTGATATATTTTTATCACGTGTATTTCAAGCTGTAATAAGCGTAAACATTACTTCGAGATTTGATCTGTCTCGCCTTTCCGAAACCCTGTAGACAATGAAGAAACTTGATATGTATTGCACATCAATAATTACACTCGAACAGTCAACTATGTATCCTCGTCATTTGTTCTGAATCTGTGTACACTATTTATTTTTTATTATTTCCCGGCCCCGATGGTTTATGAAGAGCATTCGGTGCATCATTCGCTAAACTTGACCAAAGGAGAAAATGACAGGATACTCTGTCGGGACTATCGGCTGCTCGAAATATAGCTTCCTCTGCTACGTGCTGCGTGTTATGGACAGGATTCGGTGGAACTGTAGTTCCAGGAAGTTGACGAATATCTCTGTTCGTTCCTCGTTCGTTGATAACGTGGGGTTCCGTCACTGGACATCGGGCGCCGAATCAGAGCTGGTTTTCCGGAAAACTGGCAGCACAAGCGGTGTATGCATGACCAGTCTTCACTAGCTCACTCGATGGTGCGTTGCCAGGACACTGTCGCGTTCGTTGGCAACTAAATCGGAAGCTGGAAAGGCCTCTTTGTGATGATGGCATCGAGCTACAACTCGCGAAGCGCGGTCTGTATGACCATGCCGAGATTCGTCGTAAGCCTCTCGTAATCATCGAGTCTCGCCACTGGGAAGGAGGTCAAGAGCTTTGCCTGAAAATCGGTAAAAACCCGCCAGTCTTGGAGAGGTCGAGGGAGGAGTTGGGACGTTTACGGGATGTCATCTAGAGTCAAATGACGGCTAAATCTATGAGGCCCGGCGTGTGGGCTGCGTAGTACGGGTAATGCGTCGGAACCTCTGATCCTATCACCTGGTATCTGTTCCAGTTTGCATCGTCTAGAAGACGGCGACCTTCTAAGCATATAAAGTTGGAGCCTCATGCCTTGTGTTTCGCATTAAAATCACTAAGTGAACATTATGTGTGTGGCGACTTCCATATACGGGAAAATGAAGAAACGTACATGCCATCTATCAAAGACACACCTAACTACGTAATAACTACGAAGGAGTAACTACTATGTAATCCTGTACCACGATATAAAAAGTTCTCGTGTCGATTAGCATACATACAAGTTCTCAAGATCAACCGCTCAGAGCCGCGGCCCTCCAGGTATGATCACCTCGCCTGGTCAGAGATAATACTGTAATAAATTATTGTATGAAACAAACAAATGATATGCAAATGCATTCTCCAAGTGGACTTGGTAATTTTTAGCATATCATTATCAAGGACACATGCATACTCATACATAACGAGGACATTTTGTGTGATTATAGTTATTGTCAGCAAAATGTCACCATGCGTGTTCAATAATGCCTGGACTAAATTATTTCATAACCCCTATCTATTATATATGGAGATGAAAGATAAAAAAAAAACAAAAATAAATAACGATTTCAAATGTAATGTATTTCTTACAAATTAACAATTTACTTTAATAAACGACAATAAAAAATAATATTGCTGAACTTTAAAATACAAGGGTTTGACGGTGTTACACAACACAAAGGAGATCTCTTTTCATCGATTTGCCCGTTGGTATAGTCGATCCATCGGTATGTAAGGTTTAGTAATGTTGAATCTAACAAATTGAATATTAGAAAGTAAGTATGATGACATTGAATTTTCCAATAATTTAACAGTTCAAACCGGCAATTGACCAAGAGATTCAAATATTATTCCAGTTTACCAAATATATATTGAATCTTTATATGCCAATCTATTTGGCTGAATACGTCACCTAAATAGGCTTAGTTTTCTAAACATAGGCAGATGGAGCACACCGAACACGAAATGAGGACACAAAACAAAAAGCGAATGCAATCTCGTGACAGTGCTAAATAAGCTGTCATACTATTGGCACTTCACAAGTGATTTCTTATTTTATGTAAAAAATGCCGTCTTACGATTTTAAACACTGTAAAAGTTGTTCCTAAAAACAGTAAAAGTAAATGGAATATCTTTTTATAAGTAACTATATATTATTTAGTTTCTTTATTATGTATTTACACGATAGTTATGCGGTTGTCTCGGAACACAAAACCTTGACAATCGTCAACAAACCTTGAAATTTCGTCTATGTTGCCAGTTTACATCGTTATTTTTTCCTGAGAATTTGGGAACATTACTTATTAGTCCCGGCATTAGTTATTTTCATTGTTATGTCAAGGGGCGTAGTATATAATTTTTAATACATGAGTTTTAATAAACAATTTATACTGCAATTTATAATTGGATATAATAAATACCTTCAAACTTAATCATTTAAACCTTCTTTATTTATTTAGATTTAAATTTTGGGAAAACAAACTGCATTGCCTACATATATATCAATGAATTATAAATGTTAAAATCGATTAATCCTTAATATTTAAGTGAAAAACAAGAATAAAACGCAGGCGAAATCTTAGTTCGCCGTTATTAACTGTAAAACTGTAGAATAGTGACAAAATATTATAGGCTTATTTAACAAATATTAACCGTGAAGTAAATAGTGCTGAGTTTAACCGTTTTATAATTTTACTGACGTAAAATATTTAAAATAGGGATTTTTTTTTTTGTTTCTGGTACAAGCTTATCAAGTTGTGCTTCGGTAAGGTTCAGATAGCTGACATCAGCATAGTCGATAATTAGGAGGAGAAGTGTTTATGCAAGTGCAACCCTAGTTGCAGTAGGTAGAAAGTAATGCAGTCTTCGCAAGAACCCAGCAGAAGCAAATATTTTCCGACTGACTTCCTTTATATGCGGGCTCCCGGGATAATATATTATTCATGCAGACTCCTAAATTTTTGACGCTAGTACTGGCTACCACTATCAAGTGTGATGCCATCGAATTTCATTTGCGTCAGTTGCATCTAATTAGTTCTTGAAACCAACCCAGGACTACCAATAACACATACCTGTGTCTTTTTGGTATTAACCTTAAGCCCATAATTAAGACTCCATTCCCCAATAACCAATAGGTCAGCATTGATTTTATCGAATACCTCCGATAACAAGGTAAGCGGAGCTTGTGTATGTATTTGTAAATTATCTACATAAAAGTGGTAGAACGAACTTAACTGATTAGAGATGGAATTTATAGAAACAGCGAAGAGTAAAGGAGATAAAATGCCAGTCTGTGGTACACCAGCAGAAATACTGCACCAAGAAGATACCGAGTCTTCAGCGTAAATATGTTGCCAGCGACCAGATTGGTAACTATGAAACCAATCAATTGTCCTTGGATATAATATGTTAAGAGACCGCAGTATACCAAGCAGAATGTGTGTGAAACTACAGTATTAAAAGCATTGCTAAAATCTAGTAAGGTGAGTACTGTTATCATTCCACTATTCATGCCCAGTGTAATACTGGCAGTAATGTGAACCAGTGCAGAAATTGTGCTGTGACCAGGACGAAAGCCGGATTGGAAGTAAAGAGTTCCTGGAAAGGAAGCTACCCAGTGAAGAGTGAATAAGACACCCGAGCACTTTGGATAGAAAAGGTAAAAAGGTATGGGCCGATAGTCAAAAAATGAAGAGGTTTATCATTTTTGATGAAATAATTAATTGAGCATGTTTCCACGCAGACGGAAACTCACTACTTGTTACTGAGTGATTTAGGATATTGTGTAGGATGGATAGGATTTCGTCAAGGATTGGAAGAATCATGTTCCGGCTGATATAGTCATTTCCTACTGCGTTTGATGAGATTGCTAGAATGGTCTTCATTAAAAGCTGACAATTGATCCAAAACAAAAGGTGGATAGCCGCTGGGGTACAAGAAATGTAGCTAAGTTTTAGTTTTAGTATTGTCATTAATGTCGGACAAGGTAGAGATGTGTAAGCTCTCTTCTTGAATGAATGTCCCAGGTGGCATAGCAAGGCTCATACCAAATATGGCTGGGTAGATGGGGAAACACAGCGAACAGTGGAGGTGAACACTGACGCGTCGTTCTCTCTAAACTTATTCCTGGGTCGCAATTCCCAGGCGCTGTCAAATACGCATGTTTCGCCCTCATCTATCACACAATGGTCCCGGCTCCTGCACGGTGAATCAATAGAACGCTAAGAAATAGGTCTTATAAAATATCTTAATCTTGAAATAAAACCAAACAAAAAAAAACAACCATAATGTCCTAAAGATCCTGAAGATCCTGGTCAGACCACGATAATCAACCAAATTTATCAAATGTTTGTATTGTCATCGGTCTTTGATAAGTATGCAAAGTTTCAATTTAATAGGAGATTTTAAAGTGGATCAAAATAATATTCAACGATTCCGTTACATTACCGTTACATACCAACATGAAAAGCATGATAAAGGTATGGAGTCATAGACCTATATAAAAATCTACCGCTTCAAAATAAAAATCAATCTTCTTTGTTATAGATTTTTTCATATGAACTATATTACTACTGTCTTTTAAGATCATAACAAAGTAATGTGCGAGTTGTGTGAAGTTATATTATTATTGTTATTATTATTAAAAGTATTACAAAAAGTAGAGCAATAAATTCTCTAAATTAAGACCATCCTTATAAAATATTGGTGTTGTAAAAACTTCCACCCCATTTTCATAGCCTTATAAGGATAATTTCTGGGATAAAAACTATCTCATGTCCCTTCACGGGACGCAAACTATTTCTATACCAAATTTCATCTAAATCCGTTCAACGGTTTAAGCGTGAAAAGGTAATAGCAGACACACTTGCGCATTTATAATATAAGCATAGATTTAGTTGAATAGGTCCGTTACTTTATTTAGATAAGGTAGTATGATGTTAAATTTGAACCCAAAAATATAGTGTCTTGTTCATCATCTAATTTTCTACTATTAGGAATAGCACATTTTCTTGACATTTGAATTGAATATTAAAGGAAATATATCTTTAAAATAAGAGTTTTCCAAATCAGCTTACAAATGAAGGAGTTTGTTTTTTTTTTATCTAAATGTTTTATAATGTCATTACATGTAACTCAAAACACAAACACCTAACAAGTATCATTAAAAGAATAAAGCAATGTAATATATGATTACATTATTTAAAGAGTTATTCTCTAATTCCTAAAAGTCAAGCACCCTCTTACCATCAGCTTAGCAACATGTGATGACGACTACCCAACCCAAAGCTTGCATATATAGAGAAACAAGTTAAAATACGTTGTCGTTATTTGGGAGTTGCCCTCGATTTCTATGGATCCCACCATCAGATTCTGATTAAGTGGTAATAGGACCACCTCAGGAGTACACTCTTTTGATTAAAAAAAAAGGAATTTTAAAAATCGATTAAAAATTGAAGAGGATATTGGGTAACAAAGACACAAAAATAAAATACAATCGAATTGAGAATCTTTTGTAGTTTAGAATACGGTTTAAAAAAAGCAAGATGAACGTCGAAAGACTCCATCGCTTATTCTAGTATTCATTCCTTTTTTATTATTCTATGGACACACATGGACATGGACACTACCGTCCAAATATTCTTCAAATGTTTTTGGCATGACTGTCATAGCCGTTTCTGGCAATGCTAAAGCAATCGCCATCCCAAGTCCAGCAATTGTAGCTATTACTGTAAGAGGCAACCAATAGAAATGATTTCCTAGATACACAATGTAAGTTGATAGAAAAGAAATAATAAATCCACATATATGTATCGCAGCTACACCGGATCCTCTCACTGAAGTTGGCAAAAGCTCCGGCCTCCACTGTATAGAAGCACTATAACTCATATTTACATCAAACCGTGCTATGATAGCGAATATAACAGTTAGTCCTCCGTTAGCAAATATAATTAGAAAGCAAAAAAAACAACTTATAGCCATAAACACAGCATATTACCATCTTCTTCCCGTATAGTCCATTATAAATCAGACTAAAAGTACCGAAGGGAACTCCGTTAACGATATTACTGAGAATGATACGAAGAAATCGAAGTCTAACTGTCCAATGCTTCTTACGAGTCCATCAAACACTAAAGTGCAACACATGTATTCTAAACAAATTAGATTACATTTTTTTCTTAAAATTGGTCTTCTATAAATCCCAAATAAATTTTTATATTCCTCACATGTCAGATCTTCAGAGATCTTTACAGATTTCTTAAATTTTGTTATTAACTCTGGGTCAACATTTTTTATTTTTATTCGACCAATTACTTGAACTTGTTCAATGGCTTCATCCACTCGTCCTTGGGATAACAACCACAAGGGACTTTCTGGTAGAAAGAATTTTGTGAACACTCCTAAAGTTAAAGGTATACTGGTTACTAGAGAAATAGTTTTCCAATGGTCACGAAGCAGAGCAATCCACGGTAATACCGTTACAAATAGAGAATAAAATACAGCAAATGACATGTTTGCCAATAATGTCCTATACCTTGGACCAAAACATTCTAAAATAAGAAGATATGCCAGAATCATACACGTGTCATAAGACATACCCGTCAAAAACCTTGCAGCTGTAAATTCAACAGAATTACGAACAAGTGTACTCGTAAAGAGGGTAGGTGCTAACAAAGTTTGAACACAGTCGCTCATAATTATTTTTAAATTTAATTAATTTCAACAAGTTTTTACCAATAATTTATTACAATAATATATAATATTAACAAGATATTAATTATATAGTGCAACAATTTATATAAAGTAACAAATTCTGCACTATCCCACCTGCCAGTGAACACCCACACCCTTCACTATGTCTAATTTATTGGAGATTGAGTCTGCACAGAGCAGTCTAGAAGAGAGCTTCCATAGAAGGATGACGGAACTGGAGGCCCAGTTGCACTGTGGAACACCAGCTAAAGACACCTTTCGCGGACTAATCTTCGAAGTGCTAGGTCTTCTTCGCAAGCAGATTAGCG
>JANTPX010217991.1:0-10085 GCA_024757885.1 Apantesis nais | reverse complement strand
ATTATTCTATTGAGGGCAGCAAAATTTATGGTGCAGTCAAATTAACATATTCAGTGATTTATCGAACTGCAGTTACTCAGCCAGATAACAACGGAACTCCAATAACAGAAATTGAAAGTAACCTATGAGCAAAATTAAAATACAGATTATTTCTAATCACACAAAATATAAAAAAGATCAGATTGTCGAAGTAGAAGAAAAAGAAGCGATTCCTCTTTTAACAACAGGAAAAGCACTTAGAGCTCGCAAAATTCCTGAAGCTCCAAAAGAAAATAAATCTGATAAAAAACTTAAGAAAAATGATATTTGATGAGCAAGATGGCTATGCTTTATCTGATCTTGCTAAAAGACTATCAAATATTATTAGAATTGGCACTATTTTTGAAATTAATTATCAAACAGCTAAAGCTAGAGTCAAAATTGGTGAATTGGAAACTAATTTTTTACCTTGGGCAAATTCTAATAGTGGAACTAATAATAGTTGGAATCCACCAGAAATTGATGAACAAGTAATTATTTTGTCACCATCAGGGGATTTAAGTCAGGCAGTAATTTTGCCATCACTTTATAAAAATAATGCCAGTAAGTCTGACCAAAATACAAAGTCAATCACTTATCAAGATGGTTCAAAAATAAGCTTCAATGCTTCATCAGGAACTTTGGATTTAGATCTTAAAGGGGATGTAAAAATTAAGGTTGTAGGTAATGCCAATATTGAAGGTGATAATATTAACATCAAAGGCAATAGCAACATCACTCTAGATGGAAATGTTGATCTTGGTGGATCAGGTGGACAGCCAATTGCCAGAATTGGTGATAAAGTTGAAATTACTGGCGGCTCTTCTGCTGGTCAGTGGCCAATAATATCAGGTTCAAGTAAGGTAAAATCAGCATGAATATTAAAATAATTGGTATATTAAAACTGAAATAAAGCATATTAAATATTGTTTATTTTTCGAATATCTTTAAAATATGACAAAAATTAGTATGATTTTTAAACTACTATTTTTAACTATACTATTTTTGACTTAATGTACCTAATGATTCGGGATCCGATTTTTTCTTCACACGAGGTCTACGATAAAAAGATAATATTATCAATTATTAAACTTTGTCAAAATTAATTCAGCAAATTTATTTTTATTTTCTCAACAATCAGTTATAGAGAGTAAAGTGTCGACAAAAGAGAATAGTCCCTTCAGGATTTTTTTCAAGCAAAAATACATCTGATTAATAACATTTTAATACATTTCTTCTAGTCTTCTCCCAAAAGATATTAGTTAATTGTGCTAGAATAGCCGATAATTTCAAAAACAATATGAAGGCGAAGGTCGATTGTTATTTGGAAGTTATTGTTGCCAGCTAAAGGTAATTCATTACCATGAGCCTTCTCAAGGGAGAACCGCCTAGTCTGCTATCTGAATAAGTATACAGAGGCACGCTATTACCTATTTGCTAAATTAATTACTAACATTATGTTTATTTAATTTATGTTATAGAAGGGCAAAGTAGGCCGCAACGAATTAACCTATCGGGTGTGAATATTGAATGATAGACTAGACTAGACTAGACTAGACTTAAAGGCTTAGTCTAAGCACCACGACTCTCATTATCATTTTAGCAGTGCACACAAATTACTATATTGATGCAAACATATCCAAGAATATCTAAATTTTGGTTTGTAACTATTAAACCGAAAAGATATGAAGAAATAATGAGTTTTGAAAACAAACATCATAATGAATTGAGAATACCAGAGTTTTAATATATGAACCACCGTTCGTAGAATTTTCAAAATATGCCATAAAGCACAACTACACCACTGAGTAGATTTTATTGCTCCAAATTATATGTTTCGAAACGTTGAACTCATTAACTAAATGTTACGTAATCATAGACCGCCCACTAAACCAACTAAAAAACACCGATGGAATAAATGTTTCAATGAATGAATTGAAATTAGTTTATTCGTAAATTATTGTACGGTTCGAAACTGTCATAATATGTCAACGTGGGCCTACGCAAAGAAATTTACACTGCGCATTTATATCTTTAGCAAATGGAAACAGAAAATTGTATTTGAATGATTTTCGAGGTATTGTTAAAAATGTATTCATTACACGTTTTATTTCTGTGACCTCTAACAATCGTCTGTAGTTGACCACATTGCTACATATGTGCATAGACGTTCCTTGCTATAAACTCAATTTCGCGGGAATATGAGACCAACATAGTATAATCAATATAAACATATTTATTAATGTGACAGATGTCTGCAGATATGTTCAGCAATATAATGATAACAAGATATAAAGAAATAACTTTACCATTTAAGATGCTAAATGATTAAATCAATCAATTTCTGTTTATATAGGTGAAGCTGAGTAATGCTGCTGTGATTAATTTAGGAGCCTATATTTTAACAAACACCACGGTGAAGATGTGCCAAGTAGAGAAAGTAAATAGGGCTGTCGGCACTTTTTAAGAACGTAGTTACATGATTTCGAACTTGAATTAGGACATAATATTTTTTTTATCTAAAACTAGTTCGTAGATGGTGGAAACATGGACAACCATACATAAAAAAACATGTCGCTGAACATTAAACGTCCTCTTTTTTGAAGTACCTTAAAAAGGAATGGCTATTAGAGTTTTTTAAGGCTTTTAGTGTTTTCGGAGCAGACATTGAACCTGTTGAACGGTTGTTAATTAGGTTTTCTAACATTTTTCTTCCTACGTATTAAACATTTACTATAGTTTTACAGCCAGACACCCAAAGATATAGAGCAAAAGTATATGGACAATGATTGTTGACAGCCCTGCGCGTCACATGAATTAAAAAAAAATGCGATCAACGCTCGTAGCGGAAAGCTGTTGCCGTAATAAAACGAAAATACCAGTGGGCCTTGAGCTATTATTTAATTTTAATGTGTATATTGGGTGTGAACGTTGGTCGTGACACGCACGTGTACGTAGTCTCGCTACTGCTTTATGTATTTTGTTTGCACTAATAGCAAAAGTTTGTTCAAAATTTAACTTCTCATACAGATCATGCCCGGCAAACTTGGTATTTCAATACGTCCATACGTATGAAAACCACTTGAAATCTAAGATTTGCCGTAGCTTAACAAGTTTCACTCAGTAAATTTGGCTAGGCCAAAAGACGATATAATAATATGTTGTTTTTTAGTTGTGGTGTTAGTTTAGGTTTTGAACTCTATATGATAAAAGTTTTCTAATTATATTAAAATTAGTAAATTAAAATTAATCATTACAATTTATGATTGATAAAACATTTTTTGCATTGGTTAGTCTGGAAAATTTTCTTATTTCATATTAAACCATTAATTACCAAAGTATTGGTAACCTTAGGAATTTAGATTATACAAGTATTTTTAAAAATGTATCAAGTAAACATGTATATATGATGTATGTACAAGGGTCTTTATACAATTTCGTAATAGAAGGTAGTATTTTAAAGTAAGTATCTAAGTATATGAAGTGGTGATGGATTGTGAAAAGTGTCACCACCCTTGTTTAATCTATATATTACAAAGCTAAAACTTATTTTCTAAGGAAAGGCAGTGGACTATTAAAGGATGATAATGATAAATATGATTTAAGTATAAACTAATATCCGATGTGCCCCGGCTTCGTACGGGTACCACGTAGATTCTGCTAATACTACTAATGTAGTGTCAGTGTAGAGTAACTAATTATACTATTATTATGATAAGCTTATATTACAAGATATATATACATTTTAACATGCAATATTATAAATATCACTCCACTAGTACCCGCCACTGCCACCTAGGCCAGACGTACGACTCGACACGGTGACGGCCGCTTTGCTTCCACATTTTAAATCTCTGACATCTACTAATATATTCAAATTAAAAGCACAACGCATCTGACGTATTTATTTTGATAAGGGATACTGTATTGTTCAAAGTAGCTTCATAATTTATCTATTATTTTTTGTAATATGCAGACCTTTGTAAGATATACAATTCCGTAATATACACAAAAACATGATTTGTACGACTCCACATTACGAATCTTTAAAATATTAGGATTTCGTCCGCTGTAATATGCATGTATTACGCATGACTGCCACCAAACTTTCACAACCCAATCCCAAATCCAAGTACTTGGCGATATTGTAGTTTTGTGGAAAGACTGTTGTTGAACTTTTTATGGCTTCAACTACCCGTAACGATTGCTACAGATGCTCATATGGTAACCGGGATCAACAAGCTCCAAGGCACGGAGCGTCTCAATGTGTTAAGAATGGTCACTCATCCATAAACTAATCTGGATATGATAACCTATTGTATTATCTATTGTTGTATTCGCCATTTATTTGCTACCAGCAAAACTTTGGCTAACTAAAATTACAGTTTAAGAAAAATCGATTAAAATGTTCTCATCGGAAAACTCTCAAGTTATTCATTCACCACTTGTTGCTATAGTAGTTTCTTCGTAAGGGAATTGAAACACTATTTTGGTTCTGGTTATTTCATTACTTATGAAATTATTGTTGTACAGAGTAATCCCTCCTTTCTAAACTTTATACTTTCTGATTTTGCAAAACATTGTATGTTGGAATACAGCCAAGTGTCCGGCTCAGGTTGTTTTAAAAAAATATGTGCTCTATAATATAATATACACAATGTAAACAGTTCAGTTTATTTATTTTATTGTAGATATTACAGATCTAACATCGAGTTCTTTACTTAGACTTTACAAGATAAGTGACGTAGATACATCTTATATATGTCTATGTGACTTGGAATTGGAGCATGATCTCGTAAACATTGTTGTATATGAACACTCATATACAAAAGTGAACTATTACGAAAAAAAATTGAAGATGGTAACTTAAAATCTAAAGAAGAAAGAAATAAATAAAACCTCTAAGTAAATATATAAGATAAGAAGTATGTGTAGAGGGTTACGGACCCGAAATTTATATTAAAGAAACATAGAATGCATATATTCATTATTTGTTATACTGATCTAAAAATGAAAGATTTTTAATTCATCGGTATAATAATTGAATATCGATTAGTAAGTTTTAGTTGTTTGTCAAATAAAACACAAAACAATAATTCACAAAACAGGGTTCAAGTGAAATTAAGTTGTAATACCTAAAAATCTTTAAAATTATAAAACTTTTAATTTGTTCCTAGGCATCAATATTTATAAAAAGATTTTTTTTAAACGTGGTACCTAATAAGTTAATAAGTTATTAGGTCTTTTTGTGCGGTAGTGTTCGTTATTGCCAAATCATGGATGCAAACAACTATTCAATTCAGCGTGACATCCCCACTTGCATATAGACTATAGTATCTAATGAGCGAAACCGTCATTACAGGAGTCTTTAGCAATTATGTAGTGAACATTATTCATGATTTTAACTCTTCATCCATGTGTGTCAAGCTTAACATGCATAGCCAACTTATTAAGCTTCCATAGTGTTATCATCTCCACTAAATAAGATATAGATAGCTCATAACTCGCTTAATGTTTAAAACCAAGCCCTCATTAATTAGTGTCATGTGAGATGTGCATTAAGTGTGTTTGTGCATTCATAATTACTTATAGAGTAGGTCACCTCACTACCTCAATCACAAGTTAAATAGTAAAAATAATTAAAATAATAATTTTAAGTGCCTTAAGTGTCATTCAGTGTTCATGACTATTATCAAAGAAAGCAGAAAAATATCTCATTACACCTCTTATCAATACGATCTGTATCTTTATTTGTGACAAACGAATCTAATAGTCGATTCTAAATCAATATAAGCCGCAGTACACACCGACCGACAACATCAATATGACATTACGCCACGGTACGTTCATCAATTCTCTTTATGGGCACTTTCTTTTGCTATCGACACTATCTGTGGTGTTGGGTGTCACGTTAAATTTTATGATACTGACTCATTTGTGACTCCGTCAGTCATTTTCGTTGCCAAGTTCAATAATCGACCTCGTTCTTTCGTTCATTTTTTCGAGCATTGGTCGACTGAACTGAAAACTTGATACAGTATATATTATTACATTTTTAGAATATTTCAAAAACAGAAGGGGAATGGAATTTTATCCAATTTAAATTAATATGTATAAAATGTCGTGTTATGTATAACTTAAATTTATATTAGGATTATCAAAAATAATTAAAAATTTACAAAACAAGAATTTTGAATTATAGCTAAATGTTAGCAATTTCCTTCCCCCATAATTCAATGTCTGGCGATACCAGAGTATCTTCTGCTATGCACTCTGGTACTGCCTGGGAGCTACGACTTCTAGGAGCTCCTGAAGCTCACCGAGCTAGGGATGGCTTATGTCGTCCAAAAGATCAGCGGTTTAGGTTTAAAAGTAGCACCTCATAAAACGGAAGCCCTGTGGTTCTACAGGAAATGCAAAGATGCAGTTTCAACCCGGAGCCTCTCTCTTGACAGCAGCTGGTGCTTCGAGGATAATTATCTAAACAAACTTCCATCCCCCCTTTTCACTCCCCTGAAAGGGTGTTTCTGGAATAGAAACTATCCTATGTCCTTTTCTGGGACTCAAACTATGTGTATACCTGTCATCTAAATCGGTTACTACTACTTACTACTATTTTAAGGGAAGAGGATGGATACTTATTTTGTTATACAATCATGCCAGAGAGAAACATTGCAGTCTAGAAAACCACAAAGGCTACATTTTATCTCAGACAAAAAATTTATGATAAAATCGACATTAATGCGAGTGTAGCCGCAGAAAAAAGCCAGTGGCGTTGTCGAATATTCATCATAAACAATCTGATATAAACCTATAAGATTTTGAAATTTACTGGCTGTAGTTTTTTAGATAACAAGTGGCTGATATTACAGAGAAGTAATGAGATTATTTCATAACATTACGAGTACGTTCAAGCAATTATATCGAAACAGATTGACTGTCTGAGTTAAAGCTTTGGTTGAGCTTCAAAATAAATTCACAAGATGATTATCGCAAATTAACCGAAACTGGTATTAACAAACAACATGATAATATCATCAAAATGAACTCACGAATCACGTTCACCTTTTTAACATTTATTTTACAAATTATCTTTAATGAAAGTGTTCTTTATTTTGTCTGTAATCTTACACAACCACAATCAGAGAGAAATGGGTCAAACGCGGGAAGGATTAGGTAAAATTTAAGTACCGGAATGATTTAAGGGTGGTGGCACATGGTTAGGGCTGACCGACCCTTAGACAATTTAAGTAGAGAAACCCGATTATAAAGGTAGCTCACAAAAGCTGATTTCGGTCGACAAATGGCTAAATCCTCGTAATATGTTTTATATAATGTTTACAGAATTAACCAAATACGATAAAAGGACTTTTACGCTATTTTTGTTTGTGGCTCATCTAAAGACTCTCATAAATAAAACAAAAGAATTGAATACTTTAATACATTTTCTCTTGAGAGCCACAGGAAGGTTTTAGATTATATTTTTCTATACCAATTTCGGATTCTTGATCTGTCTCGTTGCTCAGCAATCTTAACTTCAATTTTCAAAAACTAAACGCTAGGTCTCGTACTAGGTATCAATTTTTCTATAGACCCTATAGCCATATAAGTTTTAAATCACCCATTCATTTACAAAAAAAAACATTTATTTTACTATGAGAACAGTTCTCATTATAGAATTAGGTATACGTAAGACATAAAATTGTATAAGAATTGTCATTTGCATTTTTCGGATCTATATTTTGTTAGTTGCCTCTTTGTTAAGTATTTTAGTATAGCAACTATACTTGCATATACATACCTATATGATGCTCTAGTTTGCATCTCGCCACTGACAGGTAGTAAGTGGTGAGATGCTTAGTCCTAAGATGACTAATATGACTTTATGCTAACCTTTTCATCATCACCATCATCAGCCCATCGCAGTTCACTACTGGACGTACGCCTCTCCCACTGCATGCCACTCGATTGATTTACGGCTTCTCACAATATAACTCCTATCAGCCATCTTGTGTAAACGTTACCCCACCTGACCTGAGGGCGTCCTACACTACGTTTGCCTACATAAGTACATACAATACATTTTAATCCTACCAAAAACATTTTGATGCAAAATGTTGCCAAAATGAGACCATATGCCACGCACTGTCAAAAAGTTATCAGAACTCATGTAGAACCAAGCTTCTACCTCTTCATCCCCTAATTCTAGAATCCCTTCTGTACACCTTAATCCAAATATTTGGCTCTGCCGTTTCTTTACTACAAGAACTTTTGTAAATCAGAAAAATAATGAAAAATTAATTATTCACTTTTAGTGAAATAACTTTTTCAACTTACGCCCATGTGACAATAGCGACGTTTCGCCTTTGCTTAGCCACACATTTTGACAAAGGCGTTTGAGTTTGTGAGGTTAGGGCTTGTAGAACTAGGGCGTGAATAGTTAGAAGCTTTGTTCTACACAAGTTCTGATAACTTTTTGACATTGCGAGCCATATGGTCTTGTCTTGGCAATATTTTACATCAAAATATTTTTGATGCAATTTCACTTCGTTTTATAAATTGCGGATGACAATATAAATATGTATTTTATTATTCATAGCAAACAGTCCCCATATCAATTTTCAGACCTCTAGCATCAAAATTTACGAAAGTTTCATGCAAGCTTCCATCTAGGTTTTGAAGAGTTTTGTTGTTCGTGTATTAGTACTAGTTCAGATTTCGGAAAAATTTGATGATGAGCCGGAAATTTTTCGTATCTGGTGTAATCCAAACCTAAGTTATTAGGGTTCAAAAAAACGTCGAAGTGCTTCTAGCAAAGATAGGTTACCCTTACGCTTCGCTTGGCTAGTCTTAACGGGAGCACGACCATATTCTAAAATACTCTACTCGACATTGGTGACTAGAAGAATATTAATAAAAAAATGAATGAATAAAAAATAAAAAATTAAAAATGATTGAGTACATAAAGCTTGTAAAGTAATTGACTTAAGTATACCATACATATCATTATATTCAAATGTGTACTAAATTAAATGAAGGTTATCGTTATGTTTCTACAAATATTAAAAATTTAAGGAACAAAGATACTGCCTGAAGACTAGATAACTTGCAGTAGTTTTGCTAACTCTTGTTAACAAGGAAACTTTAAAAAGCTAGGCAACGATGTGAAGTTGTACTTCTCTGTACAGTTCTTAAACTTGCCTTATTAAAAGACGCAAGAAAATGCAAAAAGAAAATTAAATTTGTGTTGGAAAATTAAATTCTTTCATATTCTTCCATTTCAATATTTCTTTCTAGTTCCATTTCCTATATCTGCTGTACTGTTCGTTGTGTTATTTTGTTCTGTTAAGAAAGACAACATTATGACTTTATTAAGTTACCACATGACCATGGTTAGTGCAGTCCATCAAATCATTCATTGCTTCTGACAATCGTAATAGAAATGAGTAGTATTAATATTTTGTTTTAAATTCACAATATGATATAATTTAACTCTAGATGGCACAAGTCAAATTATACAAATTGTGCTGTAACCGGTTATGTCCATTTAACATGCAAAATGGATTCTCCAACTATGCGTGATCATGCTAACTCGACTGCGGCCTGACGGGTTATATTGGAAAGTTATAAATATTAAACTAATTGGAGCGAGAATTCTCGTCAAAACGTCACAAAATAATTCTAGGTAGTCACCCAAACAGGATCATAATTTGTATCTGTATTGTGTTCTGATCTTAAGGTACACAGTACTAGCTGCAATATGATATCTATAAGTTGCAAATTTTATATATTAGCGAGTGAGACCCTTGCTTCGGCACAAATAGGGCAGCTAAACCGGAGTGATACCATGAAATCACAGAAAACTGGTTTAAGGCAATTCTTAGCACATAAGTGGGGCTAATTCTAAGGGGAGGAATTCAAAAGAAGGTAAGTTGTAACTCTTAAGTTTTAAAATATCCATAAACGGCGATAATTACTAATCATCAAGTGACCCTTCAGTATGTTTGACCCCTTATATCTTAAGAAAAAACTGATTTTTATACAAAAGGAAAAATTTAAATGCAAAA
>JANTPX010214679.1:0-10088 GCA_024757885.1 Apantesis nais | reverse complement strand
GGGATCAGACAGCCGTGTGTGAGAAGTGTCCAAGATATTATTATTATTATTATTATTATACTCATTCCTTGTTTTCTTATTAATAAGAGGTAATAACGTTTTAACCGTTCCACGAAATATTCATCTCATTTTGTATATCTAATAATGGAACTCAATTTTCAGCTTCCGTGTCTAGTGCCGTGCGCTATCGACCAGGACCCTTACTTCAGGATGACGCGTGACGTGGCCGCTCGGCTCAAGATGCCCAAACCGGCGCTCATCCACGCCACGTTCCTGCCGGCACTGCAGGGAGCTCAGCACAAAATGTCCGCCAGTGATGCTAATACTTCTATATTTTTAAATGATGGGCCCAAGCAAATAAAAAATAAGGTAAATGCTCTCGTCAGTTTATTAAAAAACGGTATACAACATTTTTCGTAATACAAAGGTGTAAACTGGTGTAGGTAACAACAGAATAACAATAAAGTGGTTAACATTTTTAAGAACCTTGTTGATCTAATGACACTGTTAAGGCCAAAGGTCATAAATTCAATTCCAACTCAGGTTTAGAATTTGCATGTGAAAACATTTTTTAATTTATTAGCGAAGCTCCATGCAGCGACTCGAAAGTCACTTCTTTCTACCCGCCGCATTTGGTCAGTTCCCACTCGATTTTATTGAACTTTTTTGAAATATTTTTGTCGTTACGGAGCGGATTCCCTCGAAACTCGAATTTTAAATTTGTCAAAATAAAAAAAAAACTACAGTCTATGGTCTATGGTAAATCCATTGAAAATGAAAATTTCTGAATAACAGCTTCGCTCGAGTTCATGCTGCTGCGATGCTACACGGTGAGCTTAGCAGTTTCTAGTTTAATGCTACAGGCTCTTGTGAAAACATACTGAAATCTTTCAGATTTTTTTAAGCCACACCGGTTTTGTTATATAATTATAACCAGAACAATTATTTTCTTTCCAGATCAACAAATACGCATTCTCCGGCGGCCAGCCAACTGTAGAAGAACACAGGCTCAAAGGTGGTAATACCTCAGTAGATATTTCTTTCCAGTACCTCAAGTTCTTCTTGGAAGACGATGATCGGTTGGCAGAAGTAAGTACTGAATTCTTGTTATATAAGTAAACATTATTATCGATATTTGACTGCCCTGTTGGTCTAGTGGTTAGTGTCCGTGACTATTAAGCCGGAGGTCGTGGATTCGATTCTCACCCAGAACAAATATTTGTGTGATGAGCACGACGATTTGTTCTGTGTCTGGGTGTCATTTATCTATAATATGTATGTATTAAGAAATATATAAGTATGTTTATCAGCAGTCTGGTTACCATAATACAGGCTCTGCCTAGTTTGAAATCAGACAGCCATGTGTGAGAAGTGTCCAAGATATTATTATTATTATTACGTATTAAGAAATATATAAGTATGTTTATCAGCAGTCTGGTTACCATAGTACAGGCTCTACCTAGTTTAGGATCAGATAAGTCATTTCTTAGTTTTTTCAATAATTTTAATGTGTTGTTTTATTATAGTATGTAATTATTATCTGTTAATATAATACATATTGAGCTGTGTCCTGTGGAGTTTGTGGTTATGCGGATTTGTGGTTTGTATTTCGATATTCATCCCACGGCAGCACTTCATTTTTTCGGGATAAACCTATATGTTAGTCCAGGGTATCAGTTATTTGTACACCAAATTTAATTAAAATTTGTCCGGTCGTTTGAGCGTGTGCAATTTAATACATGAACTCTCAAACTTTCACCTTTATAATTGGAAATATATTGAGAAACTTTGATAGGGGATATTACAGACTAATATAAGACTGCAGCAGTGACTGACTACAGTACACGTCTTTGAACTTGACACATCTAAATGTTCTTGACTCATTTGTAACAATTTTTTTATATTATTTTTTCTGTAATATTTTCTGACATTTGACACATAACGCTATCTAGTTTAAAACTTGTATTATGAAAACTAGACGACTAGATTAGAGACTAGATTTATAAATACATGCATATATGAATATTTGCGAAATATGTACTGCCACCGGAAAGCGAGGACGGTGTTTAACCCTATTCGGAATTCGTAACGGGACCGCGTAGGTACTCTCAATAGGGCTATTTGAATTAGACATTCCTCTCGGGACTGGCAGACGCGAAATTATTGTGTGCCGTTCGGTTACCCGTTCTTGTGCAACTAACTTTATTCTATTCTTATGGTTTTACGCTGCTAGGCGTTACATTTCAAGGGAATCCTTCGCTATATTTAACGCTACAAAATGGAAGGAATGTACTAAACATTATTATTGTATAGTTTGAAACTATTCTGTACCAATATTTAGGTTCTATGACAATTTGGAATACCTATATAAAGTATTTGTAGGGAATTTCGTTACAGATTTAAAGAATTCGAACAATCTATAAAATAAGTTGCTCTATTTAGTGAAAAACTATTATCACGCGATACGAAAGAGTTTGTAGCTAAAGTCGTGTCAAATAATCTGCTTAAGAAATATAGGTAACTAATATAGGCTGGAATGTCTTTTAACTTTGTTTAATCCTGAAATGTCTTTAATCTGATGCAAGTTTCAATGTTAAAACAGTAAAGGGACTGTAAGTAAAGCAAAAGCCGATAAAATTGACTATAAAATAAACTTAGCGATTTATTTTATTTCATCGGATACATTACAGCTATTTTTGTTTGATAGTTTAGACTACAATGTTACTTACGAAGACGTTTATTAGTCGAGAGAGTGGAAATTAGTAGTCCTGATTGCTAAACCAGAGGTAGTGGGTCGATCTCCACATGGGACAACACTATGTGTGATCCATAAATTGTTCTTCTGAGTCTGAATATTCTTTGTGTCCGTTTCTGGTATGTTTGTAAAGTCCACCGGGACGCAGGATTTATTCCTAGTGCGGGCCTTGTCTTTTAAGGAAGCTTTTAAAGAAACTTATTTTTTTATCATCGAAAATATCAAAGGAAAAAATATATTGTAAGGAAAAAGAAGTATAATTTTACAATCAATATATTATTATGAATGTCACGATATTTTTTAAAATCAACGATGACATACATTTCTGTTAAACTCCTCTTTTTTGACCTATAAGTAAAATATAGATTTTCTAATATCACATCACGTAATATTTTAATAAATAACCTATTAATTATAGAGCCACATAATTTTTTAATTAACACCTGACTATAATTGCACAACTTAAATTCACTAGAAGAGTTTCCCAAAATATTCAAAGGGGGTAGCAGAAGGAGAGCAGTTCTTAGTGCGATAAGTGCGGAGTGTTTGTTGGCAACTTTCAAGTGGGAGTAGGTGTAGAGGCAAAGTGCACAGGCAGATAAATAATAGACACGGGGTCGCCTTACGAGGTGTGCACACTGGCGCTCACCACCTGATAAATTTCACACTTTAATTTGAAACTGGATGACAGTGGCAATGTTTTCCCATATTTTTTTAGCGACTCAACATTGTTTTCTATTGAATATGAAAGTGAGCGTTCGGTGGCACTCCTTACAATACCACTAATAATCCACCGAAAGGTTACGTGACAATGCTCATAAACTTGACGTTGTCAGTGCAATGTGAAGAACGGAATCTTAACATAGAAGCTGTTCTTATCTCGGCAGCTGTCGGTGGAGTGTGTGGGGGCCACTGGCGCACTTGTCGAGTGGCCGCTCGTTATTAATGACCTGCGAGTTGCGGCCGCGTTTTTATTACGTCTTAATTCCTCACCTCCCCCCTCCACTCCACCACAAACACCTCTTGTAGTCACAGCCACAGAGATTTATGGACTGTTGTTGTTTATTTTAATGGGAACTTACTTCGCACAGGTTTAAGTGATTCGGTAGACAGCTTGTGGGGATATCTTTCATACGAAGTGCTCAACAGAACTCATAGTTAATTAATACATTATTTTCTGTCCGTTTATCGCAACCAATGGTGACAATCAATAATACAATATTGTACTATATATGTAAATAGCTTACATTTAGCCAAGTCACTAAGATTTCATACCTTAAAGAACATATTTGGAGGAACCTTGAATTAATTGGACAATTATATAACATTGAATTAAGTATGAGTTAAATGAAGTTGATGTTTTTGTTAAAGTGGCCGGTCCAGTGACAGAACGAGCACACAGATGCGCAGCGCCGATATAGTCGAGTCCTCTGTCTCTAGTCGCTTTTCCATGCGTTTTGTCAGCCGCGTTCTCTTCCAAATTATCTGCTTCCTTTAGCTCAAGTAACATAGAAACGATTATAATGACGATATTGTGGGATTGTTAATAATATATCGACATACGGCTGGAGCACACATCCCACGTCAGAATATTTATTATCTCAGTATGTTGAACATTAGATTTAGTATTTAAATAAAAAGATACTGACTTATTGATAAACACTACGGCAAAAATTGATTAATATTTATTTTACGTCTAGAATGAAACTATAACGAGCCATAGTTATAAATAGCTGCAGAACATTCTCAAAAATTATATTGTTTCATTTAATATAAAAAAAAGACTCAAGAAATCCATCCTGCACAGCAATGTGATGATGTGATGCTGTGTGATGTTCTCTGTTTTAACAGGGAGGCCCTCACACGCCAATGAGTGCCTCGCTCTACAACAGTTTAATTAAAGTGCCAACAAATTATATTCATGCGTGATTAGTAACTGATGAGTCAGTCTACAAATATAGAACGACATACTTATTGAGAGATGCTGAAACTTATTGTAGCTCGTACTAAATGGAAGACAAGACCGGTATCTATGATAATGGTGCGCAACAAACTTACAGCCCTGTGTGCTGTGAGCGAGCCCGCAAGTATTACTTAAATATAGACATCCTTTATTGAAGTCAAGGTCAATACAGTAAATATCTACAATTAATTCGACGGGTCGGAATCCAGTTGTAAATAACCTTGACTAGTAATTCAGAGGTCGTGGGTTCGATTTCCACTCAGGACGAACATTTGTGTGATCTGTACGAGACTAATGTATCAATAATATTTATGTATTTAGTAATATAGAAGGATGCTTATCAGCAGGTTGATTACCAAAGCACAGTCTCTGTCTAGTTTCAAATCAGACAACCTCGTGTGAAATGTGTAAAGTAGTTATATTATTATTAATTATCGCTAAGATCCCTTACTCTTGCTCTCTTTTGTCTCTCTCACTCTAATTTACCTTCTTTTTTTTAATAACTATTACATATTACATTTCCAAGTAAGAAAATTACGGTAGAGATACAAAGGTGTTGATGACGACATATTATATTGTACGTGTAAGACATATATACAAGTACTCAATGTTACACGATAAATATCATTGCAACAGACCACGGAGAAATTGTATACTTTACTCAATAGCTACTAATCTAATTATTTAAGTAGATCACTAACGGTTACTGCTATGCATCACAAAAAAAAATTCCCAACAATGATTCGTTTCTTAAATAAATTTCAAAGATTAGTCTCCACAGTATCGGGTATTACATTCCAAGACGTGGGCAACGCTGCGGGATGTTGCACTCCAGGAAAAAGGGCCCCCGTTGGGTCCTTAACTAGCCGGGAATCTTCGAATCACACGGGTAAACCTAATATGAACACCGCACACGAATTTTTTTATTCCAATATCAATAAAATACAATTACAGGGTTGTGTTTTCTTTACAACATAATGTATATTATTGTGAAATAACTACTGACCTAACAAGCAACCACAGAAAGAAATGGATTTATTACACGTAAGCGTCGAAGATGACGAGCTAACTACCGAGTGTGTATACTGTATTAAACGCGCTACTTCCTCCGCGTTACACCATCGCCTTCGCGGTGCTGTAGCAAAACGAGCAACGTGCGGCCCAAACCCGTCGACCCAACCGGTGTTCTTAAATACGATATCGAATTCAAATTTACTTGTACAATTGGCAAATTCGATAGTACCTATTTCATGAAAGGTATTCCAACTTCATTAGTAAAAAGAAAAGTAAATTAATATCAGCTGACATACTTTAGCCCTCATTTCATACTGCTCTTTATTTGTAATAACTGAAACATATAGTTTCTACAAAAATAATCATCTAAATTGGGTGCGTGGTTTGATATTTTTCCTCAAGCAATACACTTTTCCTTTTATAATAGAGGGCGCGGACCTGCTGCCAAGTTCTTTGTCCAATAACACAGTCATACGTTTCCTTATTGAGTTCTACTTCTTGAATGGCAATAAAAGGGTTAAGTAAATAGACGTAGGGAAAAAACACACGCCGTGCGCTCTCGCCGCGGACGCATTTGCATGTCAAAGCGAAGACGCGCGTTAACTTAATGTCCTCCGCGGAACAGCGATGTACTCGAGCCGAGTGTGAGAACCGCGCCGCTGTACGTGCGCGACCCCATTGTTCATCTTGCATAGGAACAGAATAAACAGTGGGCCTACGCGACTGTATCACTGAGTTCTTCAAATTCCCCAATAGGACTTTTCAGGACACTGTTTTTGATACATGTGTGTAGTCAGGCAATTCATTTTAAATTAGCCCGTATACATTAACACTCTTTGATCTTGATATCAGGCAGTCGCACGGCTGCTGTAAACAAGCCGCTGTTCCGCGAAGGGCGTCACGTACAACAAATATGAGACAGTTTCTCACGAGCAGTTGAATGAGGAAATGAGAATCTTTTTGTGTAGGACGTAACTCATATTTCGTCATATATCTTTAAGGGGAATGTCGGCAGGGGTGCAATTTGTCGGCGGCGACAATGCGATATTATTGTCGCTTACTGACCTGTGAACACGGGGTGTGTGGTGTCACTACGGGCACACGCACTCGCGCTTCACTATGCCTACAGCCGCTAAGGAATGCAATTTCGTCGATAAGAAGTTGAACCCAATAAGAAGGCTATAGAGAGAAGCCAATGAACCGATGTTTCTATATATGTAATAAATGTGTGGCCTACATATAGCCTGATCGTATCGCAGATGCCTCCAAAGTTTAACAGTTAGTACTATCCGTTGTAATCAAATACAGATTAACATTACGGTTGTCACTACAAATTTCAAAAAACCCATTGACACATTATTGCACAGTTACAATAATCTCTATCGATCTCTACGTACAAATATCGTTACCACATTTACGTAGAACACCACATTACAATATAATTTTTATCCATTCAATCTGAATAGTTAAATAATTCACCCTATACACTACTCTGTAATTTGGCCCTAAGATATTTCTAAACATTCGTGCTGAGATCATTGGACGCATTTTATTGTGTCATCTACTTTATAAAAACGCAAAATGTTGCTTTGGCTGCAACAGCCAAATAATGCCTTTAACTCTTCAGTTTTCATCTTTTTATTCGTGTACTTTTCTTTTATTTTACACATTAATAAGAGACCGGGACTTTTCTTTGATACATTGACATCGATTAACATTTCTATTTACACCGTTTTTTTTTATAAATATTTTATCTTCTTGTCAACCTTTGAAGCATTGAAAGCTCGCGGTCATAATTCAGTAGTACTTTTATAAATTATAGCATTATAACTAGTTGAACTTATGGCCCTCTTCTCTTGATTGTCATGTGTATGACTATAGGAAATAATTTCAACGAAATCAATAACTGTCCACCTGACACGTCTGCTGGGGAGGGTCTAATGGAAATGCCGCTGTTTTAAAACTCATGCAGCCTTACAGTAACTATTTAAGAAGTCATGGAATAGGGTTATGAGTGTAGCATTGCAACGAACGTTAAAGTATATCAATCTTTGATTCAACATTTTAAACTCGTAGTCACTTAAAGTTGAGGGTACATTCGTAACAAAAACAATTGAAATTTTATTATTGACATTGCTTAGTCAACTTAGTTACGAGCATTTGTGTCATTAACTGCTACTGATGTTTTACTGAATATCTATATTTAAAGTGCAAGCAAATATCAGTACTAAAGCCCAGACTAATGTTATAGCTTTATGTGGACTTAATATCTGAAATATCCCACGCGACCAGCTTATGTGTAAGTAGTTTTTATTTATTGATGATTTTATTAAGAGATTATCTCTTAAGTATTGAGTAAACACGTCTAATAAGAAATATTATTTATTAGAAAAAGAGACGTTGAGTCAACAGATTACGAATCAGTGGCCATTTGTTAACTGGTCACATCATCATCACCAACAGCCCAAACAGTCCACTGCCACACATAGACGTCTCCTTAGAAAGGAGATTTTGGGCTCCTCCAGTTTCAGAAACACTTAATGATTGGTGAATGTGAAATAAATGGTTTTAACCAACTAGACTTAATGTCGAAATTTTGAACGACATAAAACTTCCTACTGTGGGGTTTAATGTCTCTTTATCCCGTGAAAGAATTTAGTGAACTTATTCTATTCCAGAGAACTGTGCGATACAGTTAGCTGGTATTATTAGTGAGTAGTAGTAGAGGTAAATGTGGTTTGGAGGTTTTTCCATGGCCAGCGCTATTCCCTGATCTAAATCGTATAGAAAACGTACGATGTTTGACGGCTTCAATATATCAATCTCTTCGTAGTTGTATTATAAACAACGGAGGTCACACTAAGTATTAATGAATTGAATATGCGTTGCGTTGGTTGTAATAGTAATAAGTTAGTTTATGATTATAATATAGAGGCTAAGTTCAATCTTCTTTTCCTTGAGAAAATGAACAAATTAAACTGTCAACCTCTGTAAGCAACAATAACGGTAAGAAAGATAAGGGAATTCAAAAACTATATCCTGACATGCTTCAACTTCGAACAGTCACTACTCGTCATCAGGTAAACAGTTGAAGTAAGCTAATCGTACTATTATGTCACTGGTTCAAATGACTGATGTTTAATTTTAGAATCGCTTTCAAATAGGTGTTACCACTGGAAGTACGATACGAAGAAGAAAACATATAAATAGGCGTCTAAGTATCTAGTGCCTATAGGCACGAGGAAGCTTGCTTCCCCCGGATGGGCCTGGCGCTTGCGGCTTCGATCTGGGGGGGGGGGGGCCTTTAATAACATGGGGTCCTCCTCAGGCGTCTGAGACTGGCCGTCGGGGTGGTTTTTAGTGGAAATTCCACATACTCCTGGTTCCTGGGTCCCCGGAGAGCCGGAGATCCGAAGGCATTTTCCACCCCGTCAACAAAAAAAAAAAGGTATCTAGTGTTGTGCACACATGCATGTGAATGACCAAGGTGACGCGTGTACTGATCGTCGTGTAATTTTGTGGTATGTGTGTGCATTGAGACATCACACACATCGAGATATTTTTGACCGCACCGAATCCATTTTTGACCCTTGACTGTACGTACATATCTTAGTATATAATACAATGCATGTTGATATTCACAAATTAAATTAGACAACTATGCAATCTTATGTGTCAATGCAATCCTACAAATGTCATATATCAATTTGTCAATTTCCTTTATTGCATTATATTATCTAAATAACTTTTACTCAATATAATAATCGTCAATAATAATTACAGACCTATCACATAGGCCGTGATCGAGCACTTTCCACTCTGACGGTCCCGTCCTGCGTTCACTTTAATGAACGTCTTGCGCGCTGCACACAACATGTACGCGGTTGTTAAAAATTCTCGGTGCGCGAGCACAGTGCGCTACCTCCACACCCCCTTCCTCCTCCCTCCCCTACGCGCAGGGCTCCCCTCACCTCTGCACGGTTTAGCAACACACAAAACTTTTTTAATGAACTCTTTCGCAACTCTCGGCTTCAAACCTATATTTTCATAATTCTTGGAATAAAATGAAATTCATCAAGTTCCAAAACCTTGCGTGGGATTTATTTACGATTGGCATTTCCAATTTATGTTCCGCAAAACTTTGTATATTAAACTTAATATATTTTATTGTTTTCACACCCCGACGAGTTGGGGATAATCCACCGACTAACTCTGTAGGTATAAATAAATATATTGTCGCCACCACAGCTTGTTCATCGATTAGGTATATCGTGGATTCGTAACTTGTTTGTCAGGCTGAATGTGAATAATGTCATGTAGAACGTTAAATCACTATTTATAGCGAAGGACGTTAAC
>JANTPX010213570.1:0-10094 GCA_024757885.1 Apantesis nais | reverse complement strand
TAAGAAAGAATACATAGTGATTTCTTTTCAGAAATATAACTTTAATGAATAAATTAAACTAAGATCAGTTTTAAATAGTAAAACGAAACAAACAGGGTCAAAGGTAAAATAGGCACTACCATTACTATTTTATTATATTTTCCGTTGCACCTTGGCTACAAGCAAGACCTGTCGCATCAGAGCCGCAACGATACTCTTATAGTTTTGCAATAAAGCTTCGGAACATAGCGCAAGCGACATGTGTCTGGCGCGTGCTGCCGTCACCAGTATAAACAGACACCCCCCTTCCCTTCACTCGTAGGATCTTGGGATATTACAGAAATAGGACCGAGTCTTCACGTGTCATACTAAATTGGACACTCCGGCACTCCTGCCGAGTTTGTGAAGAGGCGTGTTGCACGTACAACGTCTTCATAAACGATAGGAAATTGACAGCATACAGAGTGAACGGTATTTCACTGTGTATGACACCTTCATTTTGTATTTTCGGGCCTAATGGAAATTCAAAATAATATATTCATAACCATTACTTTTTATATTTCTGCTGGAGCTTTGAAGATTTATAAAGTAACATAAATATTGATATGAATTAGTTTTGCGGTAGAAAGTCTTTTTGGTAAATAAATGTAATTACTTTTTCTTTCGATTTTTTCTTTGGTTCTTTTCTTTTACACTGGGATTGCGAACATTAATCGAATTGATAAGATCATAATTAGATTGGGGTCTGTTTTGATTTACGTATTTATTTTATTAAAAATCTTGTCCCTAATTTGTTCCTACATGGGCAAGTTTTAACAATGATTAACAATGATCTATTAAAAAAAATAACAAACCACGTAAAGTATCTTCCCAGACAACACATTATTGATTTCACAAAAGTGTTCACTGCATAGTATTGTTAACTTTAATTTTAATTAAAGTATTAAAAGTCCGAAGGAAGCTTGTGAACGTTTCGCCGGCGGGTGACAAGTCATTCATAATGAAGGCATTGTTTTAAACAATGTTTTCGAGCTTGTTTATAACGAGCGCCTGTAGCGAATGCGCTATTGTCACTACACATTTATTGAATTCTTGTGACGTGGTTGTTCATCTCATTATTTCCAATGTGCTAGTTATTGTTGTCATTTAATAGGTCACATATAATTATCTAGCATGATCGGATTGGTATATTGGAATTTAATCAAATTTTACCATTATTCCGTACGTGATCTTCTAATTTTTGCCAAGGATATATTGACGTGCAAGGGTAGGATTCTATCGTACATAAACCTGACGCACTTTAAGAAAGATTTTCTGTTTGGAAACTAATAATTCCTACTCTATTCTTGAAAGGTTTGATACCACACATTTGAGCCTTATTCTTACCCTGACGCATTAATACACTTGCATGCAATAGCAATTGATTATTGCAGCTGTGAGTGTCAGGCGGAATAATAATATCCTGGATTATACATTATCATTATCACCAGCCTCCAAATAATAGAATGCTCGACATAGACCTCTCTTAGAAAGGAGGTTTAGGTCCACCATTTCACGCTGACCAGTTCAGTATAGGATTTGTACCAAATCTTCCTTTTCTTTGAGAACCTTTCCCATGTCAACTTCCTAACCGAATTAATTTAATCTCTGACGTCACTCATGACCTCAGGGTTTCTCAGTGTCCCAGGCCTTTTGGCTCAATATAGTTAAAATGAACCCTGACTAGAGTTCTCCATGATTTACATAATGCGAAGTTTCGTAAATATAAATTAACAATTATGCTGCTGACAGTTGCTTCTGGCAACTATAAAAATGATAATATTGAATTTGACGTCGAAAACAACAATCATAAAAGTCATTTTAATTTTTAAACCTTAAAAAACTTAAACGTAAAAAGTTTTTGCACTCTTCTTGGGGAGAAAAAATATTCAGATAAGTAGTTCAACAATATTCATCTATACATTCAAAGTGAAACGTTTTGTGAACTCTTTATCCGCGTATTACTGTGTAATTAGTTTTACCGTTTTTATTGAATTTGGACTCCAATCCAATCAATGTATTACCCCAGAAATAAAATAACGGGTCGTCTAAATTAATATTAAGCATAACTCTGCGGAAATTCAACCTCTTCAAAGTATCTTTTTCTTCAATAATTTGGGTATGGACATAGGTCCCAATGCTCACAGAATACTACACTTTTTATTATAATATTGGTTGAAGTTGTTGGACCTAATCTAAACCGTTGAACTATCTCGTGGTCTTTACATCATACTTATCGGTGAAACATGAATCTACTCAGATCAAATCTATCTTGATGACGCAATGTTAGCGTATGCAACTACTGTGATGAGATTTCGGGTTCGATTCCCGGGTCTAACCAAATGTTTGTACCATCTGTTAATCTTTGTTTTAAAGTTTCGGTGTTTTTATATAATATGTACGTATTTACAAAAAAAAGTATATAAGTATTCCATCAGTCAATTTAGCTTTCTTAGTACAAGCTCTGCTTAGTTTAAAAGTAAATGGTATTGTGTGTCAAATGTAGAAAATATTATTAGGTATTATTAAAAAGTTTAGTCCTCTCAAAAACTACTTTTTCAGAGTACATCACGTTGTTTGACTGGACTTAACCAATTTTTAGTCATTTTTAGTTTAGTTTAGAGAGTTTTCGAACAACAAAATTAGCACCATTGTCGCCTTTAAATAGAGCCGCTCTCTATAAGTTGTCGATAGGCTCTGTCCAACTCAGTGACATCTAGCACTCGACGCACTCACTGCTGATACATATTGTCAGAATCCGTAAGCATTCAAAACAGAAACGTATTTCCCGTTTGTATAGATCATCATCTTCAACAGCATCAGAAGCACAAATCAGAATTATTGGTTTTTACTGAACCTGTCAGTAAAAACCAATAATCCTGTATATTTTTACAAAATAACAATCACATACGCTGTCATTGCACCACCGCGAACGGTTAAAAGGTCTTTTTTTCATATATATAAACTAATCTTGGAAGAAAACTTACTTGCTGATGATATAAGATTACCCCAGATCTGTGCCATTTGATAGAACATGAAGAACAAGCCAAAGAACCTAACCACCAGCACTTCTACCGGTACCCCCGATAGCTTCGCATAAGGTTCTGCTACCTGAAAATATAATTGAATATATAGTCTTACAAAGACTAAAAATACATAATTTGGCTGCAAAAATGTATCTTATGATGGAGATTTTAAAACATACGTAGTGTTAATCGTTTATTATACGAGGAGGTTTTTAAATCAATGTTAAGATTGAGGAACTTTAAGGACTGGATAAATAATTAAGAAATCCATTACATATCTTTAAGAAGATTTTACTAATACAAAGAGCGTAAAACTCATTTTATTTTCAATACAACGGTATCTTGTATATTTTCTTTTCTGTTTATTTATTTGAAATACAACATAATGATATTGAGTTTGTTGGATTATCGATTTCAATGACCAGGTGCCTCTAGGATTATCGCTAGGCATTTTTAACCATAAAACTCATATAACTTTACAGAATGAATAAACAAATTTTACTATGATTACAAGACCACTTCTTTGGTAGACCAAATCTAAAAAAAAATAATGACACCTCGAACGATTAGAGATATCCCGGCAGTAGATCTCCTCATACCCACAAATAAATTACTGTTTGAAGTTCATTGGGTTTTCGACTCGATTGAATAGGTTGAAGTCTGACAAACCAGCTTAAAACTCACCACAGACAAATATGTGCATTTCGCGCACCATAATGGCCCTCCACCAAAGCCAACCATCATACCAGCCGGTATCAGAATATAGAGAGCGGGATAGAACTGCGCAGCAATGAACGGCATATATGTTATTAAGGATATTGCCACCGCCCACTTGCAGCCAAGCCATCTGTAAGAGAGTAAACGCTTAAAAGTTATCGCTAATGAACGAAATGCGTCTAAAATATGGCCTGAGCAGAGGAGCAGAGCAAGGTATAAGCACAAAAATGTAGTTTGCATCATTGAAAAATTCGTCATTATGTTTTAATGTTACAATATTGAATGAAATTTCTATGATTGTAATTTATTTAAATGTATTAATTAAAACAAATTACGATTCACGTTACGTTGTCGAGATCTTCCCAATTACTTGTCTTTTCAAAAATTATAACTTTTATGTACCTATGTAGATTATTGATCCTGTAGGTGTTATAAGAGGCGACTAAGGGAGCAAAATGTGCAAGACTGCAAAGCACACTGCAAAGCGAAGGACACAAACCCTATTTCAACTCGTCCAGCCAGCGTGGTATAGTAGGTAGGCAGGTGTGTTATGTAGGTCAGAATACAACTTCTTTACGGCTTAACCTACTGTAGATAAATCTAAACAATGTACCGATATATTTTGTGTAAATTTATCTGCAATAGGTGAAGAATGTAGGGCGGCTGATAATAAATAAAATATTCATACATTGACGATTTAGTAGTACGATTACGTACATACCGTTTAAGTTACTCACTAAAGATAAAGCTACTTACTTGATAACTACAGCAGGTAGAAGTATATTACTCAATATAAGTGAGAAGTAGATAGCTGCGAGTGTGAAGGTACCTGCGCCAGCATCACTATTCACCGAACTCTGAAGGTTAGCGGCTCCGTGAAAAGCCGTAAAATGAATCATGAAAGCAAATCCAAAAACCAAGATATTGCGATTGATACGCCATTTTTCATTTGTACCGAAGACAACAGGAGTCTCAGACATTTTAGTACCTGTAATTCAGTAAACAAAGATTTAACACGTTTATACGTTTATTTAACAAAATACATAATCAACTTAAATATACAAATCTAGTTGCAATACTTTAGAATTCCTCAAAACATGTATCAAAACATGTTTTAGGAGGTATATATCACACAAAAAATATCAATCTATTGATTTATTATCCCTACGTAGCCATGAAAACAGAGGCAGTTGCAGTAATTCAAGTAGCAGGAGAAACCCACGTGCTCCACAGACAGTGAAATACCGCCAACACAACACCTAAAGCGCCAAAATACTTGAGTATATCTTGTATGTGTAATATCTTGTTAGAATATTGGTAGGCTTGTAGGAGTCAAAGGGCAATGAGACATTGATAAAAACATGAGCATGTCTAATGTCATACGCGTCATGGTATTACGTCAACGTAACAAATAAAAAACCCTAGTTTAGAATATAATATATGATGAACAATTGCAAATAATGATACTATGCTATAATAATATAGCTCAAGGCGATAAACCATTTTTAAACTATTAGAGTTACTACTTCAATTTTCTACTATCAGTTTTCCCAAAAGAAGTATAATTTAATTAGCTTTTTAGTTTCGTAAGATATCGAGCAGCTCTTACTTACCTACGTTTAGATATACATCTCTATACACACACAAAAGGCGAGGTTGTGAGAGCCATCCTAAGCCTGAGTTTTAGTGTTTGTAAAATCAAAAACTCAGCTCACTTTTGTACTTGTAAGCAAGAGCAACGCAAGAGCTTGGAGCCCTGACGAAACAAGCACCAAAGTGCTTAGAAGGACATGAGTTCTAGTGCAGTACAGAAAAGCGAACATGTAAATGAGGAAGTTATGTAGGCGCTTTGAACAGGATCCCAAGATTTTGTTACTCAAAATTACATGTTGATTACGCATCTTCTGATTTCAAACACCTTTATATAAGGTATGACAAGGAGTGTTACAATAGCAAAAATATTTACGAGCACCTTCTTTTAATTTAGATTTAAGGATATGTACATTTCAATTGTATTTCAATACTACCGCTTTTAACTAGATAGCTACAAAATTATTACATCGATAATTATATAATTAGTTTTAAAAACAAGAGACTATTATGGTGGGTTGCTCTATTTATTTATGCAAACATATATATTACAATGTGAAAATCCTTGCTCCACGGCTGCTAAAACTCAAGACACAACGACTCATCATAATGACTTTCATATTCAAAATTTTGATGCTTAAACCGAACAGAAAATAAACAAAGTATAAATAAAAAATAACACACAACAATATTTTCGAATAGTTAGAATTACTGCATTTTGTTTTGTTTTGTTCTTTGGTTTATTTCTTTATGACAACTCCCACAAGGAATATATCCTGTATCGCGGAGACTTTAGTTTACTTCAATACATGAAACGGACACCATCAACACCCAGACTCTAAACAATAATTTGTGGATCACACACAATGTTGTTAAATGCAGAGATCGGGCCCACAACACCCAGCGTGGTAGGAAGAGGCATTACATCCGCCTTAACTATTACATAATTATTTAGTATCTATTTATTATCGTCATTAAATAATGTAAAGTCGGCCTTCGTTGGGTGGCAAGTTAGCAGACTATAAGTACAAATTATTATATTAGATTACTAGCTGACCCGACGAATTTCGTACCGCAATACGTATTGCAATTAAATTATTCAATTTTAAACTTTCAGATGAACATTTTTTAACGACTGTTCTTTCTAATGGTTGCAATTTCACTTTTCCACCAGCATATCATAATACAGCGGATTCACCTCTGTATCTGACTTACAATATTGACAAATGATTATCATTTCCCTAATTCCTATGGTTTAGTGGTACAATAATTTATTCTCAAATCGTAATGGAATACTACTCGTTCCAGGAACACAGGAGAACTTAAACTGCGCAGCCGTTGAAATTCATTGTGTCGTGCTCACTGTTGGTCTGTTTAACGTGCACGAACTCCTTCCAATTTAAACGTATCCTCTTCATTTTCAGACACTGTAGAACGTAATTCAGACATACTAACACGACTATTACTATTATCTGTGTATCGCTGCTCATCAGTGCGGTCAGCAATTCCAAGGAGATGGCGGAGTGGGATCTGGAGAGGTTTAGAACTCTCCCGGCCGCAGGTACCGTAGAAGACTCAGGCACCAGAGATCGCAAAAAACCTCCGTCTCCCCTAAGCACAGGCCTGGGGGTAACAGATGAGGCCATCTGTTACCTCCTATCCATACCAAGGAGAAGCAGGCTGAGATGTGATGCAGAGCGCACGCCTCCTTTTGGTAGCAAAGGGCACAAGGGAGTTCCCCCAGAAGAAGAAGTTATACACCCACCTTAGATGACCTGAGATACGTACCAGGGATTTCCTTTCTAGGGTACACCTAATCCTCGGCTATTCGTACCCGAGACGGCGTGACCTTTTTGGTCGGATCGAGTCCAACATAACCATCGATCTGTGGTAGCCGAGGGGACTTACGCACAGAAAAAAAAGTGCGGTCAGCACTTGACTTAGCTCGCCGCGCATCTGGCTAACTTTTGCGACCTAAGTTAGATCTAACTGTAATGTAATTACTCTTCATCCCCAATTGCAAAAAAACGAACTGACTAATGTTCACGTTCACGAATTCCTAAAAAAACAAACTAAAAAGAAGATATCCAAGGCTTCACTTATTGTTGACAATAAATATATATGTCACAGTTATTTAGAGATCAATTTTGTGTTTAACCTTTGTGTGACATAAAAATGTTAGTCTTGATATGCCACTAAGTAAATAAATAAATGATAACAAACTTTGAATGTTATCTAATTAAATATGGTAAAGAAATAAAAAAAAATGTGTTTTTGTTTCAAATATTATAGACTTCCAGTTATTGCGTCATTTTTTATTGAGACTCGGTTCCTGTTGATCTTAGCATGACGTTATATATTCTAAAACCTTCCTCGACAAATAGGCTATCCGATACTAAAAGAATTAGCGAAATAGATCCAGACGTTCACACGTGATGCTGGGACCAACGGAAATAGGGATACATTTTTATATTTATAGATAATATCATAAAAAACAATAACGTCTCTCACCAAGCCGAAACCGCGTAGATCCCCACGTAACATAGATATATTTAAAGTTATGCATTATGCATGAATACAATATATGAGCTTCGTGACCTTAACCTGACATCATAGGTATAAAGGTATCATAGTTTTAAGGCCAATTGTAGACACGAACTTAATAAATCAATGTCTAATGGTATTTCAATTGCTATCGAATATCGACTGAGTGTTACATTGTATGTAAGTGTACCCTTACACTACTCTGAATTAGTAAAATACAATCCAATTGATATTTAGTTGAAGGCAGGTGTACACTTATACTTAGTTTGTTCCATTTGTGGTGTAATTTTATACCTGCACTCCTTTTTTGTTCAGAAATCTCCTCGGATACCATCTACCGGTGGTTATATTGGACTCGAATCGACCAAAAACCGCATGCCGTCTCAGGTAGCTGGAGAACTAAGTGTACCCTAGAAAGTAAATCTTTCGCTCCCGAAAGAGCGCGCATGGTCTGCAGCGCGTCTCGCTGGCACCCCAGCCTGCTTTTGCTAGGGTGACACAGACCTCACCTGTCATCCCCAGGCCTGCGCCTATGAAGGACGCAGTATGTTCTGCGACTTCCGGCATCTGAGTCGTCTATGCTACCTGGCCCATTCCTGGGCCTGTCAGACCGGGCGAGTTCTAATCCCCTCGTTTAATTTTTTCAAACAAAAAATTTACGCCAACTGAATCCCGTCTTAAAATTTTATTACTCCTCAACTACATAAGCCGAGTGTAACAAACTGATTAATTTTGAATTTTCACTATGGAATTTTCAGGACATTGTAAGTTGATATTAACAAATTCCATAAATATTAATTTTTGAAAATTAATCAATTAAATCTAAGAACTTCTCTCTTGAATTCTGCTTATAAATATAATATTATGTAAAAACTGTTTATACAATACTTCTTATTACCTTGAGACGGAAATTAAAATAAAACAAAAGTAGTGACTTGTTTTTTCAAATTCACACAACACCGTCCCAAACTACTAGGCAAACGATATAAATACAAATATACCTTTTTTTGTTAATATGCATGTATTATATATAAAAACACACAAACCAAATAAGATGTTAAATGTTCATGTACACATTTTTTTTTTATTTCATTATTTATTACGCTATTCGGCCAGACCAAATATTAAAAATCCTCCAAGTATTAGTCTAAATTAAATATTTAAAGTTTAATGTAAAGTAAATACGTGATACGATACTTAATTTATCCTAGTGATAATTAAATCAATCGTGGAAAAAACTACATTCATAATCAGTGAGAATACTTATTTGTATGTTTAAATTCCACAACTACCTAGTTATTTAGAATTTAGTAAATTCTGCTTTTGTAAATTTAGTAAAAATTTGGGGGGATCTTATAGTACCTTCATTGTAATTCAAAGTGTATCTGGTTCTATTACTACTCAAAATGTAATTTGCAAGATCCTAGACAAGACATTTATTTCTATGCAATGTGCCTAAGCACGTTGTATAGAAGTGACTGGATAAAGACGCGGTTGTTTCTACTAGAACCTAGAAACTATCTCAATTGTAGCTTCTGATTTTCGTGTAACTAAGTAAATTTAGCATTTTTGATATTGTTATTGGTTCTTCGCTCCGGTTTCCGCATGTAGATTCAAAAATGGTCCTTAATGCGTCGAGGACAGGTTAGCTAGGTGAGCCCACCAAGCTCCTTCCAGTAGCGTAGAAGCCTTCTGGCGCGTTCACAATCTTCTAGGAGTGATTTTGTACTAGGTATGGTACTAGCCCGTTGTGTGACCACTGCCTCGCAGTCAAAGATTACGTGGGCAGCCGTTTCCTTTGCTTTTAGACATACTCTGCAGCGACAACTCTCCGTCACATTGATGATGAATAGATGTCGGTTCCGAGCTAGGTTCCTACAACTATCCAGATATCTAGTCTGCTAAGATTGATCATTCTGCAGGTAAGTCTTGGTGAGACATCATTCAGCACCAATTTCGACTGTCTGCAGCCAGGTTTGTTTTTCTATCTTCGGTTATGCACTTTACAAGTAGGTACGTTATCTAATCCAAGATCGGGCTTTGATTTTCAAGAGTCTCAACTTGCTAATGATTTTTCTTGTCGTGATCGGATTTTAGATCCTGATGATGATTTAAAAGTCAGTAAACCGCCATGACTTATCAGAAGTCTGATTACCATAGCACAGGCTCTGCCTGGTTTGGGATCAGACGGCCGTGTGT
>JANTPX010212461.1:0-10097 GCA_024757885.1 Apantesis nais | reverse complement strand
GAAAAAATTAAAACATTCGAATTGATAACCGAGGAGTTTTTTGAAGCTTATTTAAAAGAAGTCACTTTAGACACAATTAGGTTTTTTTTTACTCTAGGTTTTGTTATTGACTGCAAGATGAGATCGCTATGTAATAAAATTTAAGTAGAAAAAGTTCACATTGTCTTTTCTTTTACGAAGCTATTTCCTAGCTTCTTCTTCTTTAAACTTTCTCTTAACATAATGAGTATGAAAAAGGAATATAGGCCTCAATTTAGTCGTAAGCTTTTAATCCCTTGTGATCAAGACTCGCAGAATAATTAAAATGAACTCGGGAAAATGAATTCTCTGGAGACCTCATAGTTCCGTTATTTTTATATATATAATATAATGTATGCAAATGTACAATGTTATGCTAATGTACTTTCAGAGTTTCTTGCTAAATTAGGTATACAAATACATATTCCTGCGTAACAAAGAAATTGAAGACAAATTTCCTGCGGTATTTAAAGATAGATATGCAAACGACTTCTTTTACTTTGCTGGTTATGTTAAATATCCTTAACGTTTATATTATAAGGACCACAAACCTGTTAGCTAATATTTAAAATATTTTTACTGAGTTTTAAACATCACAAATGTCATTAGAAACCACGAATCTATCTACTCTTGACCACGTAATTGATTCGCATGTTAAGTAAGACAAGTAAGATCCATAATAGCATAATAAGGTTTTATATACAAGTCTTTATAAATACTTCCTTCATTATTGGATCCACATAAATCAGCCTCGGAGCATGGTAGCATTAATAATAGCAACGATTAATCATATCTAAGAACACTCGTTACTTCTTGCTACAAGTTTAAAAAAAAAACTGAATATATCATTCATAATTAAAATAGATTGTCAAAGTTAAAATTATATTTGAAATGTATTTTGAACTTATTAAAATTGAAAATAACATAACTAATGTTATTCACCTTGAGAGAGACATGCAAAAATTCCTACCGCGTAAAAGTGAGACATACATACACTGACAAGATAGAGATGAACTGCGGGTCGGCTCAGGAATCCAGATCGGCCCTGTTAACTACCAGATACATATAAGTAGTCAATGCGGCATACGGCAACACTGCACTGTGCACATGTACGCTGATGACCTGTATGTACTGGGAACTGGCACCGATATTGTAAATATTTGTAGATCAGATCAATAAGACATAGACTTTGGTCAAATGGTCCCACGATATCGGCATTGTACTAAACTTCGATAAAACAAAACTACTTATAATTCATTCACCCTACTCACAATTCCCTGCGCAATACCGCTGTATACATATACATGAATTTTCATGTTTCATAATAAATTAATAAATTGTAACTGTAATTCGGTGACCCACGGCAGACATTCTGTTCCAAGAATTCACATTTATTATGGTGACAGAACTTTAAAAAACAATTCTCTTATCAATTTAATAGTCTACCGCTGGACATGAAGGAGGAAACAGACAAAGTATAATAAACTATTGTTCTATGTGCCTACAAAATTTAAATGACTTAAATCAAGTTCAACCATCGACTGGGTTTTGGAACACAAAGAATGTAATGCCATGTTTACAAAATACATTTGAAGTTAAGTAAATAAATAATAAAATAGCGGTCCCACTCAACAGGAGTGATACGGCGTTAAATTAAGTTAAATCTAAATCTAGATATGAACTGACTAAAAAGGTTCATATTTTTTGCATTCTTTAAGGTAGAATATGGCTGCTCAGTATTATACTCTCAATTAACACATTAATATGTCAACCCGTGTTCACAAAATAAATGATTTGATTTCATCTGATTTATCATCAGGGACTAGTCTACCCGTTTGCCCCCTGTACCATAAAAAATATCAATGAAGAAGTTCAGGCACGAATATAAAGCTATAACCTTCACGGTTCCTAACATTTTATGTTTGAATTGATCGGTATCAAGAATAGGTTAATAGAAAACGAAAAGTTAGTCACAAGTAAAACGGGAAAACAATTTGGCCATTGTGAAGTACAACACGATAGGCACTCGGGTCAAACAGATAGTGTATAAAGTTTATTGAGGGCATTCGTCCATACAGTGAGTTGCTGACCGCTTCTCACTACGTCTGTGTGGAATTCACTAATGTAATTTATTAGGGTGCCAATAAAACTGTCGCCATTACAATTTATAACCATTGTCTCTAACACGAAGTATTACAGCTACTTAGTTTATATCACTTTCGTCTGTGATAACATTTATTCAATAAATAATAAGAAAATGTGCTCCCAGTACTCTGCAGTTTCAGCTGCTTTTATGATCATTGCTTCTTTTGTGAGATTCATATCTTGAAGGTTTATTAAGCTTTTACTATTACTTAATAAATATTCTATCCTTTACAATTTTTTTAGACAAAACATCTTCAAATCTGACTAATACTTTCAGAGATTAAGGTGTCTTAACAAATAAAAAACTTCTATTATATTAAATACTGGTTTGTACATTTTATATGAAAATATACATTTATGTTTGAATAGTCTGTCAAACACATTCAGCATGAGACCATATCCTTTATAACATTTTTAATATGTTAATGGCATTTCGCATATTTTACATAAAAGTGTTCTTGGTTATGGGAGCTAAATACCACCAAGCCTGGCCCAAATTCTACTATTTTAATATTGTATGAGTAGACCATCGATGAACTGTCATCGAAATGGTTTTGCACTTTATTCTACTTACTATGGCAAAACTAGTGACTTGTCACTGAACTGCCACCGATACAAATGTCTTCGATGTCTTTGTAATAGTTTGGTAAATGGTGTTTCAAATATGTAAAGATTTTATATTCTTAATGTTCCAGAAAAAGCAATGCTGTTGATATCGTCATTGATGAGCTAATATCACTATGATTTTATGTTAGTAGAATACGGATATTTTAATCGATGTCCATGGCGTGTCAATGGAATGACAGTGGTTTGTACGTTAACATTAAAAATCATAATTATGGCCCTGGTTTCAATAATATTATTATTATTTTCAACTTAGCTAAAACATATTTAAAACATCTCATGCAGCCTATCTTAGTGTGCTGCTGGATTCAGGTCTCTCGAAATATGGACCTAAATACTTAGTCCTCCGTTTTCCGTATCTGAAAGTATTGTCATTATATTAATTCCAGGTGATTTTTAAACCATATTTGATAAAAATGTTGCAGACGATAGAATGCTATTTTTAGAAAACTTAAACTTCATATGTATAAATACTACAGATTTAAATCATTCGAAATAATTTGAAAACTGTTACAAAAAAACACATGATCTGTGTATAAAAACCAAATCGTCATTACACGGTTCAATGAGGGTCCAATTTACACTGATCATTAGTTCAACAAATAACTTTTAGGTATTTTTCTACGTAATGGGCAGAAAAAAAACTTGCAAATATGATGTATAAAATATTGAAATAAATAATAGTAACCCCAATAACAAAACAAATTATTTTTCTAATAGTTATGCAATTATTTATTCAGGGTGGTAATAAAAGCAATTGTTGAAAGCATATTTCGCAATTGTAACGTCGAAAGTTCTGGAATGACATTTTATGCCTCGTTGATCAGACAAATGGACTTAGACTCAATAGTTTTTGTATCCCTCTTAAACTGTAGCAAAACGACGAAAATATTTTTCTAGTAAATACTGCTGGAGAAATATGACAAAACGCTAGATACTTACTAAAGCTGAAGTTGGCTGATAAAAATGAGACATCGCATTAATTTGACCTGACTAAGACATCAGGAAAGCTTTTAATAAGCTTATCAATGTCTACAGGGTGGAATTTCAGCGCTCCGAATCAGTGTATTTATGAGTCTAGTGTTTCTTACTAAAATTGTATGGTAATTGTAAGCAATATAATTTTTATCTTATTATTCTACTAAACTCTCATCAAAAATAATGTTAATTTCGCTTTATCTTGCAATATACGGTTTTTTGCAGATGTTATTTTCAAACTTTGTTTTTTCCTTACCTCGTCTTATTTTACTATTAAGTAATTTCAGATACAATTTTTATAAAATAGTAGAAAACCAACCTGACCGATGTATATCACTACTAAATTATATTATTTATACCAATATATTAAGAAATGATCGTAGAAGTTGTACGCTTTTTTAATGAAAATGTCAGCTACGCGTTTGTAACTCCTCGGTTGCAGGCGTTAATGGGCGGTGCTATTCACATTCCATCAGGTGACCTACTCGTTTCCTCCCTCTTTCATATAAAAATGTATAAACAAACGTAAGTCTAAAAATAAAAGAATAAAGATAACTGCAAATAATCAAATATAAAATTCGTTTTGAAACTACAAACACACATTTGAAAACCTAATGAACATGATCAAAACTTACATACTTATACAGGACTATAAGTAGAAAGACACCTTTTAAAACTTCATACATTTGGAATGCTACATTTAGCAATTTAGTTCTGTAAATATGCTGCGTGATTTCTGCCCATTTTCACGTAAACCCTTATCCAAATATTTCCGACAAACTTGCGAAATTACAATCGCTTTTTTTCATTCTCTTTTGTTTGAAGCAGTTGGGAATTGTTTGTTTAACACCCACTGTATAAATAATTATGACCGATGTTTCTAAATATCTTTGGGGTTATAATTCTCTTTTTATAAGTACCTTTTTAACTAACTTCCATAATAAAAACATAAATGAAAATATACAGTTTATATCATAAGAAGTTCCTTCGATTTCAAACAATTATTTGTCTATCAAGTAGATGTTTGTAAGAAAAAACATTGAATCTGTACGTATAAATATATAGAGACGACGTTTTAAAGACTACATTTTAAAACTTCTCCTCAAATGATGTAGTAGTACGCGTAATATTTTTGTGTGGATATTGCCGAATATTCTGTCTTTGAAATGAACGCCGGCATTCAACGAATCGCACCCGAAAGGCGCCCTTCATCAGACTCGGGTCTCCAGATAAGATTAGACTTTCGGTTCGAACTTTCTAATAAATCTTTCACGGTCGAGTGTCACACGATTCGGTGGTATTAAATGATTTCAGAATAAATTATAAGACCTTCGGGTCTAAAATTATATTCATAGAATAAATGATTACGTCTGAACTGAGTGTTGGATAAAAAGTTATTGTCCCTAAAGGTAGAACGGTTTTCTTTTTTCACCGTAAGCATACGGCAATAATGTAATAAATAGTTTATAGAAATCGAGCAAATAATCTAAGCTCGTTATACATGTAGCACTTAGCTTTTTCTAGAACAAATTTATACATATACTCATATTAAAGGATAAAGAATTATACCATATGATAAAGTGGTACAGATTATTATATTGTCATGATTTTTGGCAGTTAAATCATCTTATATCCAAATCATTTGACTGTATATTAGATGCATTGTAATAAGAAGTTATTAGGCTGTGTAACAAACTGCGAAATTGACGTTAGATATAAGATATGTGTGACCATAAGTTTAATGCATGCCTCGTGCAGAATGAAGCGTTTAATTTTCCTAGAAAGGTATTATTTACTAAGTGTTTTAAGTATTTATTATTTCTGATCGACTACTACTACTCTTTAGCATATAGCACTGTAGGAGTACCGAGTACTTTTAAATTGTAAGCCATTAAAGCCTATTTTATGGTGTATAATAATAAAATAATAATAACCTCACACATTTCACATCTGCGTCGGCCGTCTGACCCCAAACTAGGCAGACTGAGGAGTATTAATTTTTTAATGTTGTTTATAGTAGATTTTAAAAAGATCTATATGTATTAAGAAAAATAGGTATGTATATATTAGGAAATCAGGTCAAGAAATATTTTACACAGGTATATTAGTATTTAAGGCCTTAAAGTCCAAAAAAAGAAGCCGGCCACGTTTAAGTCGAGCTCACGCCTGAATTATTTCGTACCATTTATTTTTACTGTTTGTTCTTAATGCGGAAATGTGCTTAGTTTTTGGTATATAGATACTTCGACTCTTGGCAAAGAATATAGGATAGATCAAAACTGATCTCATTTTATGATCTCGTTCACTTCTTTAAGAATCATACGCATTGTCTCAATCTCCAATGCGTTGTTCCATTCTTGTTATAGATTTTTCGCTCCCACCCGCTCAGAGCATGTAATGCGCGGTAAGGAAAGTTCTAGTATAAAAACAATCTAAACAAAATCATCCTCCTTTTTAAGCAGCTGGCCCGTAAACCCTGTTCTACAAAACAATTCATTTCATGCTATTAGATCGTTCGTATCGTTATTTATAGCTTTTTAATATATTTTAAATATCACTACCGTCTTGTTTAAAATATCATTCACCATTAAAATGCCAATTTACTAAAACAGTCGAGCCATTTTCTGAATAGTTGTTTTTGATAGCAGGCAAACAATTACTGATAGGGCTTTTTCGGAGCAGCTGACATATTTCCGTGGTGTAGCAGTTATCACATCTACCTAATGGGCAAAAGGCCCCCGACCCTCATTTCTTTTTGACAGTTTCGGTCACTATTAGTATCATAATTTAAAAACAGCAACTGCGTAAATTTCAGATTTAACCTCTAAGTCTGATATTTATTAATCTTCTAGTTCTACTTAAATTCTATAGTTGTAGGTAAAAGTGACTGGAATTGGAAAAAAATATATTAAAAAAATGAATCGGTAAGATGGTTTCCAATAATCTACAGCGTGGAATATTGAGATGAAAAACATGCTTTTATACGCAGTCCAATAAAGTCTAGAAATAGGGTCACGCTTGTTTACTTATGGAACCTGCCCGAGATGTCAGATATGTTATACCAAAGAATAGTGGAAATTTATAACTATTACGTAGTCCCGTATACATCCAGAACTACTCCTTACTTTAATCATAACTTTAATTATACGAATAGACCGTTAAATTTATTTGTCTGTAAGTAGTATTCAGAAATATTTCATTTATTTATTTTCATTTTGACTGGCCTGTTAGACTAGTGGTAAGTGACCCTGGCTGCTAAGCCGGGTCGTGGGTTCGATGTCCACCCAGGACAAATAATTATGTGATGAGCATGATCATTCGTTCTGTGTCTGGGTGTAATTTATCTATGATATGTATGTATTCAGAAATATATAAGTATGTTTATCAGCAGTCTGGTTGCCATAGTACAGGCTCTGCTTAGTTTGGGACGTGTGTGAAATGTGTCCAAGATATTATATTATCATTATTATATTAATCATATAACATATTTTAAGGAAAGTAACAAGTGTTAGTGTAACCTTTTTGTAGTGGTAATGACCAATTTTTTACTGACTGAATGCCTGCCTCCTGAAGACATCGGACGTGGGTTCGACTACCGCCTTTGACAAGCATTGTGTAATAAGTATTTTTTTCTTTTTTTGCAAAGACAATTCCTGCAGTATAAATATATCCTGTGTCGCTTTTTAAACATGCATAAAACTGACACAAAGAACACTCAGACTCAGGTATTGGTATGATCATAGGTATTCTGTTTGAGTGTATTAGTATTCGCAATACATATATATTTGGAAATATAAAAGTGTGTATATATGTCTGTTTTTCTGTCAGATGTGCGAATATAAAAATATATATTTTTGTTTAGAAATTTATGTGTCTAGTAGAGGTTAATAAGCTTGGCCTCTATTACGTACGTTGAACTGGAATTATAATTGACAAAATGTGGGCGTTAGTCTCCTGGGATATACAGATATGAGTGCATGTATGTTATATTTATATATTTAGTTTTGTCTTATTGCGAGTTTTCGCAAGGTCCTAGAAAGAAACCTAGATGTTTTTAATAAATGTAGTTGTGATTTGACTCTAATAATTTTACATTGCAACAAGCTTTGCTCGTATTAATGTAGGATTATTTAGGAAACGGCACTTGTTTTCTGAATTATAGATGTCCCCCTTTTGTTTACCTGCTCTGTTTATTAATTTGATTTTGAAAATAACAACCAAACACGGGCTCATTTAATGTTGGTTAGGATTTACAACAGTTATAACAATTACTTTATATTTGTTGGTAGTTTATTATTATACGATTCATACATTTGAATTTAAATAAGAACAGAAAATTGACGTTTGATTTCTTTCTAGCAATCCCATATTAGCTATCGTATTGAAAATTGCTACAATGGCGCATGATGGCGAATGAATTAATACATTCTGATCCTAATCTCATCATCATCAATTAGCTGACATCCATTACTCTACAACACAAAACCAAATTAGAATATTCTATTAACGAAGTACTATTTTAATCTTTAATCTTTAATTTAGGCAAACACACAGGCACGATACATTTATTTATGACATTTTTCCAAATAAGTAAAAAGTCTGTATTTTACAGACTATACCAATTATCCAACAACAACATAAGTCGATATGAAACAAAAAACAATTAATTCTTTTACATGAAAGACGCAAATTTCGGCCTTACCGCTTTTATTTAATATAAATGAATGGCTTAATCCCTGTAACTGAGTTTGGGAAGAAAATTGCACTGCGTGTACCACCTCTGTGTTTACGAAGATCGCACCTCCTGCACACTCCTAACGTAAGCACAACAATAGGGAAAATTATTATTTCGTAAAGGCCAGTCGCATGAAAAATATTGCGTATTCAAATGTAGATTTCTATCTGTTCATCACCAGTGTGACTAAAATGAAGAGGAACATGTGTAATCAGATTTCGAATTATAGCATTAAGTTATTTTAATTTATTATGATTATTATGTTAGTGTACTTGTAAGTTGTTTAGATTTTAAGTCTTAGAAGCTATTAAGTTGCATATATAAACATATAACTGGTCATAACCAGCTATTATTAATATACATGTTGTTCTTTCCAGCTGCAAGGTTTCCGAAGGCAATAACAATACAATGAAATAAAATAAAATAAAAGTGTAAAAAATAAAACGACATAACGTGATAAATCACAAAGTAAGCTGTGTTAGAATTTGTGGCCATCCACACTTTCAAAAGCTACGTAAACAAACGACAAGCGCGGTAACGGATTACGTTTTCACAAATTTACATTTCACTCCAGATGAACGTCGAATGTTAGAAAAACACCCTTTTACAATATGTAAAATAGAAAGGTAAAATGCTTTGTATAAGACATATGTACTTAATGTGTTTTTACAATCTCGACTAATTCGCATCTTAAAGTGATAGAAATCCAAATAAACACCTGTCCAAAAGAAGCTTTAGACATTATAAATATTCTCGTTATGTTTTTTTCTTGCTGATTTTGTGTTAACCTTTTAGCAGGATTAATTTCACGTTTATTAGAAAATAGATAGAGTAGAGGCAGCAATAACGCAGGTACTACACTATTTTAGATTTAAATAAAAACGTGAACATGCAACATTCACATCTCCAATATTCAAATCCTGCTAACACTATGAAAGCTGGAAAACATAGCTACCGTCGTCGTCTGAAAATAAAAAGACAATAAATTGCTAAGTATATGGTAAAACTGCTTTTATTTCACCCATAACATTTAGTCACTATCGTCGTGACTTTCCTGATTGTTGTTATAAAAATAGCCATACATATTTAAATATGTTGTCTGACAAATGAGCTAATGAGGTTATCAAGTCAAATATTATAAGATATTAATTAATTAATTTATCCTAGAAGCCTTTCGGTAATTTGTTCATCTTATTTAGTAAATAGAGAAATAATCAATTAAGTTAAAACAAGGGAAAGCTTTCAGAGGTAACTTACAGGAAAACCAAAACATTTATTCGAAGGAAATTTCTAGTGTCACACTTAAAAGGTTTAAGGTCTACTTTTGTTATGCGTATATAGAACATGAATCGGTAGAAAATTCTATTTTTCCGGCAAGTCTAGAGTATTTTGGTCACTTGTTGTTTTTGAGTTGAATAATTCACAAACCGCACTATGAAAAAAAAACATGTTTTGAATATGAATATATTGAACTAATTTTATTAAACTATGGCCTTTATTCACATATTAGTGTAAAATGTGACTTTCAAGAACTTACCATTTTTCCAGGTTTAAGACTGAGTCATTCATGACCATCAATTACCTTTTTTTTAGGCGT
>JANTPX010211354.1:0-10101 GCA_024757885.1 Apantesis nais | reverse complement strand
ATATTTGACTTGATGCAATTAATGAAATGTTAGAAATTATCTCCACGACCACAAGGACCACCAGATTACATTGTATCCTCTTAGATTTGTCAATTGCTTAGATAAAACTAATTTTATCTAATAAGCGACCGGTGATTGTAAAACTTGATGCAATATATTAGTAGTGAAAATATATTCTACATCAAAACGTAAAGATCTTAAATTTGAACACGAGTTTCAAAATGCAAGAAGTAATATCAGAAAAACTCATTTTACGCATTCCGTACCTCAAAAGTTTCTCAAGATGAATTAACTACATGCATACAAGTTTGTTTGGAATCCTTAGTACACGAGTTAGACTCACAATCGACTGATTTTAATAAATGCTTTCAGTCAAGGCTTTAAAAAGAAATTGCATTATCATCAATTCATCAACATCCTTTAAAAGTCCACAGTTGGACGTAGGCCTTTCCTCAGTAAGGAGGCTTTGGTCTAATATACCACGCTAGCCAGGCGTATTGGTATAGGGTTCCTTTCAAGTTTTCCTTCGCTTGCAGTATTCTTGTCTTGCGTAGTTTGTGGGAGCAAACTCAGTCTCAGTCAGGAGGATCTCAAAGGAGCCGATTTAAAGATTTATCGGTTAATTTGAAACCCTCTAGATGTAAGTATTATTTAGAGCCTAAATAGTAAATAAAGAGAAAGACAAGTCAGTGGTACCATCGGTAACATATAACGTGTTACAATTAATTTCTCAAATAACACCTAGCGACGAGCTCAAAGACAGCACGTGCTCATTTGTCAAATGAAATAAATTTTAATCCCCAGGCCTCCAGCTTAATATTTTACTTCCTCATCATTCCCACAGATTGCAAGAAAACAAAAGTGAAAAAATGTTAGACATCAAAGCAGAAGAAAAAAATCATATTTCTCAAATTTCGTATAGACAGGGGTGGTTCCTTTTATGAATCATATAGAACGAGAAAAATGAAATGAAATGTTAATAAAAAAAAATGATATCTAAATAATATTCTGTAACAATTCATCTGAATTAGTACGGGAGGGAAAAATATTAGAAAGAAAACTTACCGATGTGCGCTTGTGCGACTATCGCGATTCCTAACAGTAGCCAGATGGAAGTCATTGTGAGACCCAACGCTCCAATAATAACGATTCATAGCCTAATTATTACCGCTTTTTATATATTTTGTAATGTTTTTAATTAACCTAATTAAGGTTAATCCGATAAGGAAGTAGAAAAAATGTTGTGGATACTCCTATTTTAATTCAACCAAATTTTGCGCCATTACCTTTTGTTCAAATTTGGGTTTTTAGTTTTTTTCATATAATCTCGTAAGTTCTAAGTTCACGGTAATATCCTTGTCTTCTAATAAAGGGGACTAAAATTATAGTTAAATATTAATAATATTAATAATAATAATTTTTCGGACATCTGACACACATCTAGTTTCAAACTAAGCAAAGCTTGTACTATAAAAGCTGGAGAGACTGATAGAATACTTATATTTTTTGTAAATACATACATAATATAGATAGAAAACAAACATTTGCAGGTCACACAAATATTGGGAACTTGGTAATCGAACCCGAGACCTCGGCACGACAGTCGCATACACTATCACTGCACCATTGAGGTAGTCAAAAAATAGAAAATCACGTCTAAAATGTTACATGAAAAAATAAATCTAATACGTGTGTGTACTCTTGTGCGCTTGTTAGTTTGTAAGATGAGAGTCTTCACCCTACGCAAACTTCAAATTCAACTTCAATTTCTTAGTTTTTTTATTTGATTTATTAGGGTTAACAACAATTAGTTACTTTTATTCAAGGAATATGAGCTAGTACAAAGAGAACATCAACCTATATACGACATTTTATTTCATAATCAGTCGCATCCATATTTTCGACACCTTTTTTATTCATTGCAGAGTTGATATAGGCTTATCAAAAGTTTAATTTAATGAATACAGGATGAGATTGTATAACAATTAATTATTTCAATCTGATAGCAACTAATTTCGACGTTTTAGTTTTTATCGAATTATTGTTACTAGGTACGTTTGAAATATTTAGTTTGCAAAGTAAATTTGGTCAAAAACAACACCTGAATAAAATGTCATTATTGTCAAAATAATATATTCTTGATAAATTAACTTAAATTATTAATATATGTTAATTTACAACACTTACAATGACATCTTATCCATACTTATACTACTGACATAGTATCAAAAGAAAAAAAGATCCTCCGCATCATCGCCTACTGACAACATTAAGTTATATATTATATTACACATATCGTCCATCCACCGGCAAGTCATGAGATCACTTGGGAAACAAACACCTATTCGAATACAGAATAAAAAAGTTGTCTCTAAATTTTGACAGATGTTTTATGTATTGCAACCTTAAATTCTAATTTTGAAATAAGTGCCTAATGGATATGTTTTCGAAAATCAAATGAGAAAATCCTTTGGGATATGAATCGTAATTATTTGTTCTGATATATTATAATCTTTCTTCCAAAGAGGCGTAACTGAGAATTTGTGATTGATAGGAACTACTAGTTTCTAAAATCTCCTACGGTCAATGCTGATGATAATGTTTATGATAACACTATAACACATACACTTGAGAGATAATAACCTTAAAGTTTAACGTTATAAATGTGAATGTGAGTTTATCTGTTTGTATGTCTTAATTTCTTATCGGATAAAGAAAAGCAAAGAAAAACTATAAAAATATTATGTCTGGCAAAACAACAGGTGACAATTTATAATACAGTATATAGAGTTCAAGTAATAAAGCCGCTGGAAAAAGAATTGTCAAATTGTCAAAGCTATGTATTTCATTAGAATTAAATACCGAAGTTACAAAACCTTTGCAATTGTATTTTAAATAGAAACGGTACTGTAAATTTAATTTTGAATAAATTCAACGAATCGGACACTGTCAGCCTTTGAGAGATCTTTCTTTGTCATATTTGTTTAATAAAGTATAATTTTGCTGGATATGATGATAGTAATGAGTAATGTTGTTATCAATTGGAGGATAAAATCACTATCTCGACTTTTCAAGTGAGCAGGAAATATTGTGCAAGTTTACTACACAACAAAGAAGTGCTATGACATCGTCGTTACAGATTTAATACAAATATAGCGAAATTTTTTGTACCGCAATTGGGTGGCTAGTGGTTTTTAAGATTGGAAATACTCATTTAAAATCGCATGACCAAGCACTACCTATCTAGATATTTTACATCAAAATTTAATATACTATCAAGTAGACCCAAAGGTATCAAGTTTTAGTGAGTTAAACTCTTGATTTATATTTGTAACACCGTTTTATCTATGAAAAATTATTTATGGATCTATCTATGGATATATATTTATGGACTATCAAAGAGAAACCTCAAGCTCATTAAAACAAAATTACCGTTTGTAAGTTAAAGGGTATTTGGTCATGTACTATTTTTATTCATTTTGCGTGAGCCCTATTACACCCAACAAAAACATCATTAATCAATCATCAATCATTATATTTGTGAAATTACTTAATAAACTAATATAGGTAGGGCTATCGAGTTGTATTGAACAACTTGAACAACATTAGTCAAGGTTTTGTTTGTATTCGATATGTGATAACTTAAGTAATATCAATATGAAAACAAAATAAACTTGTAACAAGTCTTTGCCGTTCTTATATATAGCAAAATATAGCTTCGATTCCTACATTTAATACGGGTGCATAAAATAAATTAGCAACTTATGGCTATCCTATAAGCAGTGGATAGACGTGAATTAAAGAAGAGTTCATAGCCTCTAAATATAAAATAAAAAATCCACCACTTCGGAGTGGGAATCAAAACCTCATCCAATGACTTCACTTTCGAACTTTAAAATTTAAATAATCTTCGTGTAATATAAATAAATGTAAACTAATTAATATAAACTTTGACTTTTTCTTTGACTTTAAAGAATGATCGAGGGTTTTCATACGTTACGTAACGTATGACAAACCCAAAGTCATAAGTCGCAAGTCGCTATTCAATCCTTCTACCTATTTACCTATTTTTTTAACTGACAACATCATCTCTTAATCCTATGTTTGTACCTCTTTAAGTAGCGCAAGGAAACTTCTTTGTATTTGTATATTGTTTAAATTATAAAGGGACTTCAGAAGTTTGTATATCCAAGAAATGAGATTAAACGAATGAAATGAATGAATAAAATGAAATGAAATGAATGAATAAAATGAAATGAAATATATTTTACATAGTACAGGAATATCCTACTTCTGCGAAACTACATCACACTTTCATGGCAGATTGTTTGTCTCTTTCCTTGATCAATAAAGGAAGTAGTAACTGGGCTTGCATTTTAAAACCTGTGTTTGAAATCTATGATGATGATGAATCTATGATGAGGCTTTTGCTCTTATTGAAAATTGCTTTGGGAAATTACATTGTTTCATTATTGACTTGACTTGGTAGGGGCACTGCCGTATCCTCGGTTGTAATGTAAACATTCAAAGTTAATGTAAACACCTCAGACAAAGCATGCAATACGGAATCTAATTATTCAAATTAATTGTTATAGTTCCTTGTGCATGTCTGCCGAAAATCGGCGTAATTATGCGTGACTGACTTTAGAACTCGAACTGTTTGCTTGAATTCATAAATATGCAAATACATACGCGTGTCTGCGCACTAATCACATATAAATATTATATTACACATAAGTCTGCGGCAAAGAATAAACTATGCTCTTTTTAATATCGTAAAATCAGAGAGGTCGTGACGTAAATGTTTAGGGTTCATGTTAGGTACGTAATAAACCACTACATCAACTTAAATAACAAACACTTTTTACATCTCTTATTTCCCCATTGTATGTTTTTTGTTTCAAATTTAGGACAAGCGAAAAGTATACGCAATTAAAAAAGAAAATGGTTTTGAAGTTAAGAGGAAAATAATTATTTGATATGTTAGTATTTAAAAAAGAATCTCAAAATTCATGATGATGAATATTTTCATAAAATTGTAAGTACCGGTTTGAAGTTTTTTGTTTGAGAATACCCAAACAAAAACAATTAAATACAACATTTAAGTATCCAGTTCCTTGTTTGATAGAGTACGATTGCGTCAATGAACATACCATCGTCTTAACACATACTCAAGAATGAATACAATGTGACTAGTAAACCAATATAGGAAAGTGACTGACGTCAGCTTTTATCCATTATTACTCATACTTAATACTTCAACACGTATTAGGGCAAAACAAGTATTGTTCTTGGACCCCTAGTAAAGTTTAAGAGAAAGTGTGTCCTGTAGGCCCTAAATCGACTAAAACCACACGGCATACTAAAGTCATAACCTAAAAAGAAAAGGCCCGGTTTACCCTGCATACTTTATTACTTTTTTATAGTTAATTAAAAGGGTAAAATATATATCGTAACCCTTTCGTGTACAGGGGTGATGTTATGTTGTATGATTGCGTAAACAATGCATATTTAAGCGATAGCAGCAGTCGCGGTTGTTTTGCTGTCACATGTGAAGAGTTTCGTTGTCTGTCTCTGAAACCCATAATCAAATGTTGATGAAATGTACATGGGACCATTTGGGAATATGCAAATCCGTCGATATATGACGGAGTTTTGCCAGAACTAACGTAAAAAATAGAAACATCCAAATAGAATACCTAATTGTTTTTGAAGACGGTTAAAGCCATAAATACTTTAGTTCGTCTTCCTAATTTCCTTTCTTTTTATTCTAACGTCAACAGTGAATGTCTACTGCTTATGTACTATTAGCGTTTATACATTATTTAAATACTTAGTAAAAACTATTTTATATTGTATTGAGAAACAGAAATCATAAAAATTACTTTCATTCACAAGTATATTTCAACAATAGTATAAAAAATATGGTTTGTATTTCATGTGATGCAAAAAAAACAACACAGTAATAAAAACAAATTGACCTAATTACTATGCTGATTTAAAGCAGATAAACAGACGCTAGAATAAAATAACATTCAAGTGTCCCAATGAAAATATTTGAGTTTCACTAAATTCTACAAGGTCGCTAAAGTTAGTCGTGTTTTTGGGTACAGATTTAATATTGACTCTGTTCAGTAATGTCAAAGTTCTTGAATATTTTTCTTTCTTAAAATACCAGGTTCTTAACAAAAGTACTAGACAACCATTCAATACCATATTCTCTATAAATCCAAGTATGTTTACCTATTCACACTTTTTGCGCTGCATCAGCGTTCAACTGATCTTTAGGAAATTTTACAAACACATTAACAGAAATAAAAACAAAAAAAGAACATGGCCAAAAAAATGTTGCCGAGGGTTAAAAAGCCTGGACGGATTTTACTAAAACGGCCTTCCAATGCTATGACAGTATTCAGCGTTAAATTAAAAAGCAAACTATCAATATACTGTAACAAAAATACTTTTCAAATTTTTATTCAACATTTATAAAGTACAATTATTTTTTAGAAGACCTTGAAACGCTTTATGTATTATGTCAATAGCGTTATATTCTGATCCAAGGTTATGTGTAAGTAAATCGTAGTATGAAAGCCCATTGCTATCAAAATATAACTTCAATTGTTAGAGGACAAAATGCTTTTTGGCGTCCTCAAGTAGAATAATATACGAGGGCGCCTGTCTGCGACCTCAAACTTCCACGCATTTGGCATGTTAACGGTTACTGTATTCCAGACAGCGTAATAAATTTATAAATGAAATGCTTGCATCTAAGTAACATTGTTTGTACAAACTTTGAGACTGCTTTCGTTTACTAGTCAATTTTTTGTCTAATATATTATAAGTTGAACGAACTACGTATTTACTCAATATCAAAATATAAACAACTTACTTGATACTGTTTCATATGATCACAATTTTACTTACTTGAATTTAAAATCTTTATTTATCATATTACTAAAAATATCCGTTTTTATTTAAATTTAGAATGTTATCAAATCGTTTAACATTCTTATAAACTTTCCTATAACACAAGAAAGACCGAACCCAGACAATTACTTATTCTTTATTACACATTGTGTTGTGGCATGTAATGTAGTTGCATTAAGACATAAAAAATAAAGCTGGCGCTGAAATGGATAAAACAGTATCTGAAGCGGGTTGTATGTACATTGTGTCAAATTTTGAGCTCGATCGGTACAGAACTTTTTGAGTTGTTGAGTTTGACTTTCTGAAGCGACATACACCAACTTAACATTTTTAAACATATAAATAACTTAAGTTTGATTTGTAGTTTTTTCATATTATACTTAAATATTTGAGCTTATTTTTAGATTATTATATCACCTTATTGTAGATAAAATATATTCAATGAACTGAGAAGTAAACTGGAGACTGTTATAATTATTACATAACTCTTCATAAGTGTTTTCGAATCAAGATCACAATCAAATCGAAAAATTAGTCTACCGTAGAAAGTACACGTTTATATGATTAGTCATACGTAAATTGTGTAACACATTATAGTACTGACATTTGAAAACAAATGATTAATCTATATATATAATAATATTATTTGCCCACTGACTGAAATTTTGACAACGTTGACTTCTTGTGTTGTAAGTACTCAATAAGGAAGGGTTTTTAGAAATTTCACCTCTAAGGAGTAAAAAAAGCGATGAGCGGTTGTATGGATTTCGACTTTTTTTTTAAAAGAAACAAGGAGTAAATAACAACACGAAAGCGATATCTCGGGCAATAGCTAGTAAAACAAGTATTAATATTAATATTTAATGGAAAATAACTTGAAATTATAATAAACATTATGAAATCACATAACTGGATTAAGTGATAACCTCATTTAGCCCGATTGTCTTTGCGCCATATCCCTTAAACGTTAAGCAATAATCCGTCTTATACCATTGACATTGAGATGAAAAATTAATATTTCTATGACTTAGTTGGTCATTTTTGGTCTTCAAATTGAAAACACGTTCTATTTTGTTTTTTTTTTGTTTGTTATTACATATCCGATTAGGTAACTGTCCTAGTTCCGGTGCAAATACCTCTCACACAGTCTACAAGTGCCAACTATCAATTGCTTTTAAAGTTTCGTGATTGATACAACGAGTGAAATATCAAGGCTACACAGTTTAGTCTGATATTATTTTAACTATATAATGTAATGGATTGTACAGTAGTAACATTGAAATGGAATTTATGCATAATTTATGACTAAGAGATAAGTTTCCAATGTTGACACTAAATTGAATTTATTATACGGTTAATTATACGAATAATAATACAAAACAGGAAATATATATTTTTTTTTTCAAATTTTTCAATTTTGCAATTTTAATAACATGTGCTTAGAATGAATGCGATAAGCTGCTATAAATCTACCGAAAACACAATTAAGTAAAGCAAAATAACAATCGTCATAGATAGCTTTTACCGCCCTGCTATTCCACAATACACTATTTTTTTACTCCTTTTTTCCATTATTATGTAATTCATATTCCACAAATGCACGTATCACTTATATATCCGGCCATTCAAATGTCTACTCGTAGTCAAGACGAGACTAAACAAAGCTATAGCTAGTATAAATGGCGACCTAGAGACAATAAAAACTGGTCCAACAGGTTAGGCTTGATGTTAATGGTAATCGGAATAATATATTGATGACTCTTTTAAATAATGCATGTAGTATTGTACGCTTTAGTAGCGATCTTACCAATTGAAGCCCCCGCGTGAACGCCCTCTGTGGTCCATGGACACACACTATTACACTTGGACCTCTTATTTCTCCTCAATATAGTCTTTGCAGTTATGATAAAACAAAAAACGGTCTTTAACTGAACCAAACATTAAAAATTATGGATTTAAAATACTAAGTTTAGAAACATGTAGAACAATTAAATGTAAAGTAGTGACTAATAACAGTTAATTATGATTTACAAGTTCAAAATGATCGCTATATTTATAAAAATTCTGATACCTATAATCTATACTTAATTCTCAAATTTTTTTACACTTCATCCCATGATTACTTGTAAGAGATCGACTCAGAGCGATAAGGTCGCTAATTTGTGAACGAAATTATTTTTTAATTCTCAAGTGTAATATCGTTCAGTGTACAACGCATGCGATATTTTAAATGCATCTGCTCAAATTGTCAACCATCTAATCAATCATCTGTCCAGACCAATGAATATCAAATTCATTGATCTGATCAGGGGACCTACGATAAGATCTTATTACGATCCAATTGCAGAAATGAACTGAATTTATATGTCAGTTTAGAAATAAATATTTTAGTCTTTATTTCTTTTAAGTGAACGTTTATTTTAGAATAGCAATCCTTATTTTTATGACAGGTGTTTGATCTGCAGTTGAATCGCAATAAGCGCTCAAGATAGTCCTACTGAACATAATTCTTTACGTCAATACATAATTACTTACCTATATTAATATTATTCGTGTGGTGATGGATTTAGAATAAATAAGATCGCCACCTCTATTCATTCCATGGATGTCATAAGAGTCAGCTAAGGGAACAAAGTACTCAGCATAACAGCACTAGAAGGCCAAAACCTCCTTTCTGAGAAGAGGCCTAAGTCCAGCAGTAGACTATAGAAGGCTGTTGATGTGAGATGTGATTTATATTAAGAACACAGAGTGTCACTACCTCTATTCATTCCGTAGGTGTCGCAGTGTACGCAGGAAAACAGCACTTTCAAAAGGAGGAAAACGACACTAATATATACCAACGCGTCTGGCCAGCGTGAGAAGTAGGCCTAAACCTCTTTTCTAAGGAGAGCGTTGGACATATGTGTACGTGCTTTATGGAAGAAATTTAAAAACGTTTTTTTTTCATTTATAATTTCCTACCTACGTACTACAGAAGCGTCTGAACGGTTTATACACGATGGTTTTTATCGGATAAATTTGAAAAAAGAACGTATTTATTTTAACTCTCTACCTACGAACTATAGGAGCGAGTGAACGATTTATACACGATGGTTTTTATCGAATAAATTAATCGAGTGATGTGAAGCCCTTCATTCGAACTGAAGTAAAATGTTTTCCACTTGACTGACT
>JANTPX010210249.1:0-10111 GCA_024757885.1 Apantesis nais | reverse complement strand
AATTATCTATAATTCTGTTATTACTACTACTAATATTATTTTAGACCACACCAATGCAAGAGCCGCCATCTTTTACGCCTAATTTGAGGCCTATGAATGACTCACTATTTCCACCATTTGCCAAAGGTGCTGGTATGGGTTCAAGAAATAATATACCAAGAGATGCTAAAAAGGACTCGAGGAATATGACACCAAGTGGTAAGAATAAATATTACTGTATTTTCTGATATCCACCTCTTAATCACTGGAATACATACATATACATTACTTGGTATAAATACATTAAGAACTTAAATATTTTCCTGATATTTTCAATATATTGTAGTAAAGTTTTCTACAATCGAGTAGAGTTTTAACAGGTATAAGCATAGTACATGAAATACGCTTTAATTTAACAAAGGTTGTAACTGAAAACTACCAATTTTAGAACTTGACGATAAAAACTAAATATTAGCATATATTATTATTGACCAGTTGGGTTCGCGACTTCGTTGTCGTAATGATTTTATTGGTATATGTTTATTTATTAACCAATTGACATAAAAACACCACTAAATGTTACGTGAAGCTTACTGCAGTATATTAGTGAAAACTTCATCTAAATCGGATAAATATTTTCTCAGATTAGCGTGCACAACCACAGACGAACAGACAAAAATTGTAACATCATTCTATGGATGCTATTGCATCAATAAAGGTCCCAATAATATTTTTTCATATATATCTTCCATGCATGAGCAGACAGCAATCCATTGCATTTTTATCATATGTATAGAAAATAAAAAAAATCCATCCTGTAGTCACAATATGTTTAAGTTTGTATAACTTAAATACAGTGTATATTTAAGTTATACAAACTTCGAACAATTTGTATTTAATAACAATATATGTACCATTTGTTGGTTATCCTTATAACTGAGTCATTGTTTATACAGGTAAGGGAAGTGTGAAGTTAACACCAAACACTGGTGGTAATAGTCCACATAAACCCGTTATCCATGTGTCATTGTCTTTAAGAGAAGAAGTTAAACTAAATGAGGTTGATTCAGCATGGAAACCTACGAGATTCCGCAAAGATAACATTACTGAAGAAGAGCAAAGAACGCAGGTATATAGTTACTACGAAATAAGTCACTATTGTATGCACTTCTTTATGTTGTAATAAAACGCATTGTTTTGGTTTCAGGAATTGTATAAAAAGTTCAGGGGGATTTTGAATAAGTTAACTCCTCAGAAGTTTGATACTCTGCTTGATCGAGTTAAACACTTGGAAATCAATAACCAGAAGCGGTTAGAAGGTGTCATTGATTTGGTGTTTGAGAAAGCTATTGATGAGCCTAACTTTTCTGAGGCATATGCTGCAATGTGTAACAAATTGTCTGTTCTTAAGGTATTGTGATATATAGCTATCAGAGTCTTCATACTAGTTTCATTTCAACATAGTATAGTGGTAAAAGACTAGAAATGAAGAAAGGAAGATTAGGATTGTTTGGAGTGATGACACATCTATATGTATTTTTTTCCTGTGCATGTGTGATATTGATAATTTTTTTGTTTCGGTCTTCTACTCAATGTTTTTTTTTAATCTGTTGGATCTGCTCACATATATTTAATTACAATAATAAACACAGATGATAATTGATCACTTGATATTTCTCATAAGTTTACCATTTGGAAAGCTATCTCTATATTTTTATCGTAAATGTCACTAATATTAAACATTAGCTGGCTAAACTGCTAGCTCTTAAGTATAAAATGATATACGTAATTTACTGGCAGATACTTTAGTAATCAATTTTATATTACAATATTTAACTCAATGATCTAGTACTGAAATAGATTATAATAGCAGTCTTTTCATGATACATACGCAGATCTCTATTTTCCGAGATTATTTTCGAGTTTTATTATTAACCAGAGAAATGCAAGAATTAAATTTTTTGTTGCGTTTTTAGTCACAGTGAAAACTATGACGACTTCTCACCTAAAATTCAATAACGATTAATTTACAGGTACCTGCCGATAACCCAACTACACCAGATCAGTGTGTGAATTTCAGGCCACTTATTATTACAAAGTGTCAAAATCAATTTGTGACAGATAAAATTGATGAGCAAGTATTAAAATTGGAAAAGGAGTTAGCTGAATGCACAGATCCAGTAAGCAATTTTAAATTTTTATATATTAATGTTGTTTATATAACTTTACTAGTTTTACTGGCTTCGCACGGTGCTATATAGATACTATTGACGTGGTGGTACGGTAGTGCACCGGGAATTACAAAGCAGCCCGAAGATCGCTACACGTTTTCACATGTCTATAATTATTTTCATTAATAATCAATTAATTTAACAACGCCGGACAGCGTGACGCTCTTCGAGCCATTTTAGGAGTCTCCGGTGCACTCGGCTCGCTACCGGCGGAAGACGATCAACGGCAGCGGTCCATGCGCGAATTGTCGCTTACTAAAACTTTCGTTTGTGATGAAAGAATTGATGGAATTGCTCGGAAAAAGTAATCTCCTATAAAGTAAATATTCAAGAAAAGATTTGGCTGGGTCAGAAGTCAAAATGTAATTGGGCAACTGCTACGAGTAAAAAAGAGGAAGTAGGGCATCTCGGCTTCTGTTGTTATTAATTCACGAAAACATTCGATTGGACTGGAATCGAATGCAATTTGCCTTAAATGAAAAACAATTTATTAATTAATATTGTTATTCATTTATTTAAAATCTGATATTTTAAAATACATATATATACATTTTAACAGATATCGTCAGTAGCTATCGATTTCAAAGTTTATTTGTTTGATGTTTCTGCTTCATAGCAATCTCTTTACCATCAATAGGCCACTTCTTCGTTTGATATCTCAGTTTGTTTTCCTCAAGAGCCATACTTGTTTGAAAATTATTTTCACACGACACTCTTGATGTCGTGGTAAATCTTTCGGTATGTCACTTCTTTAGCCGGGTATGCCGAAGAGCGCCTTCTCCAATCAGAGCGTGTGCCAGTTTGTTTATTTCACGTCAATCATAACCCTGAATGCTCAATGTCACAATCGAATAGAAGGAAAATAAACTTACACTAAGTCCTTTGTACTTTGACCAGGCCAGAAGCCGGAATATATAGGATTTAATAGTTTATGAGTGCACAGATATTGAACCATTATTTTCTTTGGGGAGGGGTGATATAAACTACACCAATGAGAGAGGAAAGTACGAAATGGGCTGAATGTCTAACGTGGGTGTAGCAGAGGCGTGACCTTGTGGTGGCAATCGGGGTGGTTGTTCTCTTGCTTGGTAACATGATTGCGGCCATGGTGCGAAGCGAGAGTACGTGGAACCTTGCCGTCTACTTTGCGAGCAAGTTATGCTTGCAAAGGAGATGCGAATCGGGATCGGGAGATGTTTAGAACTCTCCTGGCCCGCCAGGCTGGGCAATGGGCTAGGTACCGCGAAGGACTCGGGCACGGGGGTTAACGAACGACCTCCGTCCCCAATTCGCTCAGGTCTGGGGATTTAAAAAAAGAGAAAATACGAGTATCGATGGAGAATTCTTACTAACTAGATAAATAAACTAAATCGTTCTAATTTTTTGAACTTCTTGCATCTAATTTATATTTAAACAAGAGTGTAACAACAATTTTACGTACACAGCACATGTGGTGTGTCCGTAAATTGGTAACACACCTAAAGGTGTATTGGATTTGACACCAACTGCAGAAATATGTATGTTAACCTTTTTTCAGGCGAAAAAGAAAGAAATTTCGTTGATGATAGATGAAGAAAATAGAAGAGCAAGAATGAGGTCTGTTGGCAACGTTAGATTTATCGGTAAGTTCAACACATGTACATTATATACTAAAATAATAAAGTTTAATATAATTAATATATTATAATAATTATATAGTATTTCAGTAATAAATTAGTTTATTGTTAATAATGTGCTTTAGCTTTTTGGCCCAAGCATAAGCAATGCGCGAATATTTTTATTTCTTTATTGTTGCGAATTTTTTATTTTTATAAATGTGTTAAAATGTTTGCTACTTTATTCCATTATGCTTGTTTCCACAATTCAATTATTATGAGGTATAGTTCAGGCCAATTAGCTCATTTACGATATGCATATATATATATTGGACGGCTCGCGTAGGAAACATGACATGAAGATAATGTGTGGTGGCTCGCATGCGAAGTGCAATTGTCCTTTTTTATTATACCTTTTACTTAGTAAATTGGAATTTCAAAGTACTACATATCGGTTTGTACTTGTTACAGGTGAGCTATATAAGTTGAAAATGTTGAAACCTAAAATAATGGATTATTGCATGAAGCACCTAATAGACAAATTAGAAGAAGAAAAGCTAGAGTGCTTATGCAAATTGCTTACAACAATTGGCAAGCAAGTGGAAAGTGAAGGTAGTAACCAAATCGATAATATCTTCAAAAAAATGCAAGAAATAGTGAATGATCGAAAATCTAATAAAATCAGCAGTCGTGTCAGGTAAATGAAGTCCTAATAAATTTTGTGCATTTTATAAGAACAGTGATAAGAATATATAAAAAATAAAAATTTTTCCAGGTTTATGCTCCAAGATGTGATCGAGCTTAGGAAACGAAAATGGGTTGCTAAGACTGTTATAGATTCTCAACCCAAAACGATGGATCAGATTCAGAAAGAAGCTGAACAGCAACAACGTCACATTGAGGTAAGTATCAATTTTTAAAATTTAATGTAGTATTGTTTGTAAATGTATTAATATTAATATTTGTTTAGCTGATGAATGCATGCCCAATCGGAGGATACCGTGGTCGAGAAGAAGGTGGTCGTGGAAAGCGTGGCGGGGATAATCGTAGACAAAATTCGAACAATGCTTTTATGGATACCGCTTGGAAATCTTCGTCCAGAACTCCTGTAGATACTTTAAAATTAAAGTCAGTTACACAAAAGGTGAGTTCTTTAATAATAACACAAATTACATATATTTAAAACAGATCAGCTTTTCTCACATCAGATTCAGCTACATTGCGAAAATACTTTAAAAATCTTTGCAAAATGAATTATTATAAATGACACACTGCGTTGAAAATATTTTCGCGGTAAAATGTGCTCTGTTTTTTTTATCTTCACATAAATTTGGGACTGTTCAAATAATTCACGAAATTATGTAAACATAGAAACATATGTTTTGTAAACAAATAAAAAAGGTCTGATTTGTAGATCAAGGAATAGATTTTGGTTCATATTATTGATATAAATTAATACTGTTCATTTTTTTAAGTAATAGAATAATCAGCCAAAATTAAGTTTTCTCCAAATTTTTAACTATTATTAGTTACTTCTATTTTGTGGATATTGGTGTGCTGTGTAACAAGTAGTCACAAGAAATACGAAATCCCTCTTACTGATGTAATGACATTTATTGAAATCTAGCTACAAAATTATTCAAAAACAAAAAAAAAAATAGAAAATTACCGAACTGTAAAAGCTTATACAATTAACTCTGACAAACCTGTTATTTAGTGATTATTAAGACTGAGTTCTGGCTCAACTCAAAACTTCTGGGTTGTGAGTTCGTTTCCCACCTAGGTTGAGTAATTATGTAAGGAGCACAACTATTTCTTCTGTGACTTGGTGTTATTTATGTATAATATGTATGCATTTAGAAATGTATAAGTATGTTTATCAGCACTCTGGTTACCATAGCACGGTCTCAGCCCAGTTCGGGAACCAGACGGCCGTGTGTTGTACGTGTGCGAGGTTATTAATAATAATACATAGCTTCGCGTAATAATATAAATATTTATAGCCTTTAATATTTCTTACGAGCGTTACGCTTTATAAAATTTTGTTTTTATAACAAGCTTTCTTATCTGTTCTGATAAACCTATACTATTGTTTATATTCTCACTCCTGATTCCACAAATGGTGACTAAGGATGACAAAGACTTGGTTAAACACCTGTGCTGACTATAATTAAGTCCCACTCACAAAATAGGGAACAAGCCTATTGACTGTGCGTACTTTGAATATCTAAGAAATGGAATTTGACATTGTATTAAAAGAGAAGGGTATGTAATAAATTCTTAGTAGAATGTGAACAGTTGGTCGAGAAGGTCAGGGTCACATAACTGTAACTCGAACCTACAATGAGTTTTTGGTGACTGCAAATAAAGCACATAAATAGACCAGTGCCAAGCTTACAAAGTGTCTTTATATTAAATACCCATTTGCGCCATTATAGTACTGTGTTAGTTAAACAATACAATGTGTAAATGTGAAACGTTAATAAATAATTTGACACAGAAAAGTTGTACATTGCGACACCTAATTAAAGGAAGACAAGCAAAGAACATATTAACATTATTAAACTGTTTATAGAAATATTTTTAAAATACATCTTCTTCTGAAAGCACTTACAACCCTACCACCTACGTTTTATGGACTATTTGTTAATTATTTCTATTAAAATGAAATGTCTATTATCTACATCTAACATCTATTAATTATATTTTGAACTTTTGCCTCCATCTTTGGTTTTCTTCTTGACTCGCAAACACCGCACTCGATACGGCTTCTTTACAATTATATTCCCTCAAAATGCTTTTTGTACGAAATAACCACGTAGAAAAACCTGTCCCGTCGAATTGTTTTAAATTATACAATTTTGTCTCAGTCATTTTTTTATACGTACTTGAAGACGCAATATTTTGTAATTTTAGTTTTCTGCAGAAATCAGTTCCCTTTCGGCTTCAAAATATCTGCAAAGATTTACTTACAGAAATAAATATCATTTCACTTATTTCATAATCACGCTCTGCTACCACTGTTAATGTTTTATATTTAAATGTATGTAACTTAAAATATAAAGTATAATAGATGTCTATTATACTTTATATTTTAAGTTACACTTTCACAGAACAGTCATCTATTACATTCTTAGGTTATTCAGCTACCTTGACCACAGATAATGTAATAATATTTTTTAAATGTAGTGTTGCACTATTCAATATTATGTTGAACTATTTTTATTAGGGTACGCCCTTGTTTTATGTATTATTTCATACATTATATTTTATCGTTGACGTTGCTCATAGATAATATTACAAATATAAATTAAATACACTTTTTACAGAAGAACTAATCAAAGAAAAAATATCTCTTTTTGTCTGATACTTTCTTATTTTCTATCACACATATGCATGGTTAGAAGCGTATTTTTAAACTGCATTAAATGTTTTAAGTAGTATATTAAACTGAATGCTAAAGAGGATATAGGCATATAAGTTAGCAATAATTCAAAACAAACCATTGCATTCTTTTTGTTCTTTAAAATCCAAAACAAATTGGTATCTTTTAAAATATAAAAATATCTAGGATAATGATAGTAGTTTGTAATGAAGTTGTTATTTCATTTATTTATTTGTTGCACCTCTTAATTGAATCAGAGATGTATAATAAAACTACATTTTTTTCAGAATCTTACTAACATCAAACTGGCTCCTCACAACTCATCATGGAACCATGGGTCTGGTATTAAGAACACTTCCCAAGTGAGTAGTAGTTCAACAATCAGTCTCTCCAAAAATATGTATAGTGTACTGGAAAATGCCCAAACTGATCCTGCGACACTTAGAGGTATGTATATTGTATATTGTCCGAAATAAATAAATAATAATATTTTAAAATTAATTTTATAATGTGATTTATGATTCATTCACAATTAATTAACACTATCTGTACTTTAGGCAACAGAGACATGACGCCTAGCTATCACTCCAAGGGTGCTTCTATAGAAAGATCTACATTCAACTCAAGAGGTGACTTCAGTAAGTAAAGAACTATATTTTTAAAATGTTTTTAATAGTTTGGTATGTACCAGAATATTCGAATGTAATTTAGACTCACTTCAAAATGTTGCAATAATTGAAACTTGAATCGAGGACTGATGACAATGCAATAATTTAAGTAATTTATCCCATTTGCCCAATCAGGATCTTCAGGACTACCGACTTTGTCGTACCATAAAATACGGTGGCGTCTTTTGCCATATTAAGGCGTGTGCTAAATTATTTTACGGTACTTTTTCAGTCAACATAACAATCATTAATGAAAATAAATAATTTCAGCCGAAACAATAAAAACACGCTTTACGGATAGCCAAAAACGTGCTTTTTAAATTTTTTAAACGTATTTGTGTGTTTTAAAAATAGTATACTTAATGTTTTAGCAAGCGGTGGTGATAGTCGCTCTGGGTCTGTAGGTGTGGCTCGCTCTAATTCAGGAACACGTAGCACAAGTGCGACACCGTCTACGCCACCGGTTACTAACGAACCACCAGCGCCGATGCCCGTTCCTGCTACCATTCCTCAGGAGCCTTTGCCAGAGGCTAAAAAGAAGTCTGTGAAGTCAATGATAGACCTCAGCCTTATTAACCCGAATGATGATGAGATTGTTGCTGAAGTGAAGCAATTTTTCCCAGTTCAGTAACATGCGGACGTAGTAAGCTAAATACTGGAGATTGCCATGGAAAAGTGAGCAAAATATACATTAGTTTTCTCTACGTCATTATTTCAATATTATTGAGAAATTAAAATACGTTGTTTTTATTTTTAGGGGAGCAAAGGAGTATGGAATGATAGCTAAATCGTTGCTTTACTTAGTTTCTACAAACACAATAACAATTGATAATTTTGTAGCAGGAATGAAAAATATTCTGGAATGTGCTCCTGACTTATACATAGATATACCAATGTTATACGATAATTTAGGAAAGCTTATAACTCCACAAATAGAAAAGAAGGTATGTGCAATAATCAAGCATTGTAAGTTTTGTGTAATAGTGTTTTAAGATAAGTTTGGTAAATCTTTTTATTCATAATAAGTGATATTTACTAGTAGATAAAAACCCCAAATAATTTAATTATATCAATCTCATATTATTGATTTCAGCGTATAACGTTTGTACAGTTCTATAGTCTTTGTGATAACATTATTGCTGCTAATCAAGGCCACCTTATGTTAAAAGCTATTGTTAAAGAATTAAAAGAAACTATGGGACCTTCGTACATGAAAAGTAAATGGCAAGAATCTGGACTTCAGTTTAGCCAATGGATGAATGAAAAACAGGTAATTTTTGCAACTTCACATAATTAATTGAATTGGAGAGACAATTATTTGTTAAAAAACTATACTAAATTTAGTCTTTTATTACGACTACTAATAATATTATTACTCCCCACTTGACTACAAGAAGTAGATACTCTTAAGTAATCAAATAAGTGATGTAATCCACTTTTGCTGACTGGATTTTTATTTTTAAAGAAGAAAAGGATGTTGCTATCTTTAAGAAACCTAAAGTATTTGTCATGACAGACTAGAGGTAGAATTTCGTTTGCATGTGGTCACATTAATGAACAAATTAATAAAATGGGTTAATCTTTCATTATTTTATATAAGACAGTCAGTTTTAATGATGATTTACTTTAAAAAAAGATAACACAAGAAGTATTTATCTAACAAATTTATACAGGTGGCAAAATGGATAGAAGATAATAAGTTTGAATTCTTGGAAGGAGACTCTAAGACTTCTGAGGAAGCGAAAAAAAATTTGTCGCCTAGTGAAACGCAACAGAAATTAAGTCAACTTATGAATACTGATGAAAGCTGTGACTGCATAAAAGGATGGGTAAAGGTAAAATCAAACATTCTATATGTTCCTAATTGTTCTCAGAAACTTCTACTTCAGTACATTTTAAGTGTAATAACCTCCTTTATTTTCTTTAATAGTAAATTATTGACGCTATATTTTTTTAGGATAAATTTGGTAAATCTTCGAATGAGGATTGGTTTATGCGTGCGTTAATCCAAGCCATCTGCGAGCACGCACTTTTTGGACCTGACACACATGATGTGCCTCATTTTAATCAAGATCGCATGAACAAATATGCTAGTCTCATACACGACTTTGGCGAGACAAAACAATCGAGGGAAGCTAGCTGTTTATTTGGTATACAACAGCTAATACATAGGCTAGAACATCCACAAGGCAAGTTTTGATTCAGCATATAAAACTATATTATTTTCTTTTTTCTTTCGTTCTGGAGATTATT
>JANTPX010209145.1:0-10120 GCA_024757885.1 Apantesis nais | reverse complement strand
ATTTTGTTATTTCAGTCCCAGCTAGCTGAGGCTCGAGAAGTGAAATTTACGCAAACGCTGAAAGAACCGTTGACTATCGGATCCCATATTATTTGCACTGGCACGCCCACCGACGATTTACCATGGTAAGCAAAATTCAACCTTAATTTCTCTCTCAGCAGTTTCACTTGTATTTATAGGTCACTTCTATAATCCTTAGCATCAAAGCAAAACGTGTAAAAGGTTTTTTAATTCAACCCGAAAAATTGATACTGTTGACTGATGGTACTTGGTGGAATTTCCTACTCATATTGAATTGTGTCACTTGCACTATCCCACAATATTATTTTATTAAAGGTAACTAACTGGTTTTGCCGAGCGGCATTTTCAAAGAATATGTAGTATTTAATTTACCACGTTTTATATTATATTGCCTTACAAAAATTCTGTATCCATAACTGCTTTTATTATATGGGACCAAACAGATTGCATCTCTTTGTGTTAAGCCTACCATATGTATGTAGGTTCTATGTGGTAGTCTAGAAAGGTATATGAATAATATCACTCTCCTACTGAAGACCGACTTTTCTCAAACGAATATTGATTGTAGTTATTCAGGTTTTCTTATATTTACTTTTTTCGTATCTAGGTTTGCTGTGAACATAGGTTGTGGAGAACCTGATACGGGACGTGGGGACGTCGCAGTACATTTCAATGTACGTCTTCCACAATGCTATGTGGTAAGGAATACACGTCGCCACGGCAAATGGGGACATGAGGAGACTACAGCGTTTAGGTAATCAGTAAATAATCTAACCTAATATTAGAAAAGCTAATGTGAGTTTATGCCTTATCAGAAAGATAGATAAAAATGATATCGAATACATTTCGTCCTCTAAAGTTCTATTTTCAATTAACAACTAAAATTATAAGTTTTTATATTAGTTCTGCACGGTTTCTTTACAATAATGTTAGCGAACGATATGGATTAACCAACTAAAATACGAGCGACGAACGGAAGGTCGGTCGAAGAATACGAATAAGTCGTAAGATCTCTAGTAAGGTTATCTTTCTTGCATCATTAACTTCATGGTTAAGATTCATTGAAAATGTAATATTAAAAGTAGTACGGTTCACAGGTTATTTGCTATATACAATTTAATTCAAAAGGATCGCTTCTATACGCACAAGTTTTTTATATTAACTTAAACTATAACATCAAAGGTTTGAACTCCACCTACCCTATATTCGTCAGTTTTAAGAATACATGAATTTCTATGTACTATAGATACCTGCCTATAGGTGGTTCCTTACCAAAATATACGTATGAATGATCTGACAATGACATAATCACAGAAGGTCGTTAGCTCTGCGTTTACAACATTTGTCCACACTCACATACACATACATTACATCACCACAAATTAACACACATCACGTTATTTACATTAGACAGTACTTACTATCTGCCTAGACCAATAACTCGCCTATAGTAAAAGAGATATTAGTCATGATTATTAGTTTATTGCTTTACTACCTCATACATTTTCATTAGAAGTAAGGATATATATTTCTTTATTATTTACTTGTATAAATATCAATTTTTCTGGATCTGGTCTGTTAATGCAGCTTTGTATTGCGAGACAAAATCGTGGGAACACCCGCCACGGTTTTCTCTTATATTACTTGGTTCGTTAAGGCCAGTCATTGGAATTGCTTAAAAGATACTAAGTAGGTATACAACAATATAATAGATGTAGGTAAGTATTACTAAAAATTACAAGAGTTTGACATCCAGTCGGCTTTTGTTGATTAGATTACACTATTAGATCTTATTTTCAGATCTTTGCTTTAAATCTGTTCACACATATCCACCTGATAGTTACGTCGTGCAAATATTTGTAAAGTATCATACAAGGATATATTTTGTTACTGTATGTCTAATAACATCCCAAATATTACACAAACTAAGTTTGAACAGCAATTCTACACTGATAGGTACGTCAACTGTGAATAAACAGCTATTATTCGCTGGTGGATTAAGTGGAGAATGAAAATATTTAGGACAAATAAAGTATTTTTAGATTTACAGACTAATTTGTTTTTCAAATTTTGACGTTTATGTTTTATTTACTCATGATTTGCTTTAATACCTATTATTTTATAGCTTGGTTTCAGTTTTCTTACGTTGAATCTTAATAATTTCACAGTACACAATAAAACAGTGCTACTGTACCATCACTTCTCTAAATATTATTTAACCATCTAGCCAATTAAAAACGTGACCGTGAGGATGTCCGATTTCTTCCAACAAGTTTCAATTATTGGTAAACGGTAGTTGATAAATCGACACACGCAGGTAGCGATCTTACTTTTTGCAACAGGGTTTATTTTCATATTTTATTTGATTTGTTTTAAATAAAACATTGTCTTGATATCAAACTTGACTGCACAGATGGCATACTATAAAACAGCACGGCAGTCACTTCGCCGCTTCTTACAGTGGTGAAGTATTGTAGGTGTGATCCCCACATGGAACAACACTTTGTGCGATCCAAAAAGTTTGGGTATTCTTTTTGACCGTTTCATTAATGTATATAAAGTTCCCCACGTTACAGTTTAGACGCCTAGACTCCAGCCTACTCAGACTTTTTTATAGGATCATCATCATCATTATTTAGGATCATTATAGGATCCTCTTCGGTCTCAATTATTACTTATCTGTTCTTTTTTTCAGGTTGTTTCCTTTCAAAGCGGGTCGTCCATTTACTATTGAGATTTTAGTTGATGAAACTGAGACGCTGTGGGCGCTAGATGGTGATCAATATTGCAGCTATACTCATAGAAATCCAAGCCCACTCGTTGCAGAATGGGTACAAGTTACCGGCATTAGAGATGCTACATTAAAAATACAAAAAACTGATAATTTTCCCGTTTTGTCACCTATCCCTTTGGAAGTAAGTACTGGTAGTGATTGATTTGGCTTAGTTCTATTTTCCTGAATTTATGTAGGTAATGCATAAGCGAATAAGACAATTTATCTGCAGTATAAGTACTTATTCGATGTTCATACTTTTCTCATACTCAGTTTTTCGATCAAATCAGAGGTCCAAGTTCTAGTTTATTTCATATCAACTCGCATTCGAATAGGCACCCAGCGCCTTTTTTAGACGGCAATAAGACGACGACGACATACTCACACACACACACTCACTCACACACAAAACACACACATACACACATATACAATGGTACATGCACACTAAACATACCCTCGTTTATTCACATATTTTCTAATAGTTATGTTACTTCTACATTTTCTGTACTTAATGAAGTTGTCTAATTGAAACCTAAACCGCGGGTGAGTATTCTGGAGGCCTGAAATACAGGGTTCCCCTAGTTCAGGCTTTATTCCACCCCCAAAATCTACTAAATATAATGTAGAATCTGTTACATCTAATCTGTTTCTGTTTAATACTTTGTGGTGGAGAACTAAATAAATTCTTATTCTTAAATTCTTACTATCTACTTATATAATTTAATCAGCCTCTCTAATAGGGCTTTGTTAACCCTTTACAAAAAATAAAAATTATCACTAATTTGTAGTGCCCGTTTAAAAGCTAGTAGGTTTACAGCAAGCACCTTTATTTTATCTTAAGTAAATATTTTACACAGATCATAACCTCGTTCGGCAAAAAGCAATATGCATATTGCAAGGGACTCTTATTCTACTCGTATATAATCTATATTAAACCTTTTTCCTTATTTAGATTCTATACAGTGAACGGTCAGCAGGGTGAATATGCACACCGCCTTGGTTTACCAGTATTCGGAGGACCAGGTGTAAAATAGAAAGGAAATCCCTGGTACCTTGACAAACTCCGGGCCATCCACGGTTCATGTATGAAAACCACGGTGTTCCATTTTTACCCCTTAAAAAGTCCCCGCTACAGAGCACGTTTTGACCCCACCCAAAATTGCTCCTGCTCTAGTAACAGATAACCTCATCTGTTACCCCCAGCAATTTTTCGTCGGTTCAAGTCCGACATAACCAGTACTTGGTAATCCAAGGGGATTTTCACACAGGAAAAAATGGTTACAATGGCTCCTTTACAAGAAAAACAACTGTAAAGTCAAGAAATATTATTTCACCAACTATCTGCACACTACAAAAACTAAATGAATAAAAGATTTATTTAAACTATTTATTCAAAGCATTGTCCTCATAAAATTATAATAGATGCAGCTCTGTATTATCGTTGAATACCGTCTGCAAACTTCACCCGCAGGCAGTACTTTGTTAGAAAACAGAATAAGTTGTTTAAACTGCTTTATTATAAAATGAATAAAACTTGCAACTAGTTGCTCTTTCACATATTCTTTCTTTATTTTGTTGAGGTTCGTTTCAACATAAATTGAAAACTTATTGTTGCATCTATCAGAGTACCAAAATCCTTTAGTATCACATTAAATTCATCATTTTTATCTTCTATCCCCGTGGCCATTTGATATGGTGTTAATATTGAATATTGCAAAAGGATTTAGACTGTTTTTGTTTTGATTGCACGGATGGCGTAGTGATTTAAATGGTTGCCATACTACTGCGCAGAGTGGTATAGGTCCCACCCCCACATGGGACAACACTTTGTATGATCCACAAATTGTTGGTCTGGGTCTGGGTGTTCTTTGTGTCCGTTTCATGTATGTTCGTAAAGTCCCCTGCGATACAGGATTTACTCATAGTGCGGGAGTTGTCTTAAAAAAAAAGGATAAATAATTTGAACATCAACATCAACATCGATTTTCAGACGAAACTCTTTGGTACGAGACTTTTTTGAATTTGGAATAAATATTAATATAGATAATAAAACTGAACAGTAGCTACTATATTGTCTGTCTGTCTATCAGGATTCAAATGAACGTTATTTAACTTACAATGCCGTCTAGCCTTTTTACTACCACAAATTTGTCGTTTTTAGTCAGAACAAAGGTGTTGTGCTTTTAGTATTATTATGGCTAATCTCTATTAAAATATTTCTTTTAAATAATTAAATATTCTAGAAGCAAAATGAAATGTAACTGTGATTTTGTGATATCTTATGTGATAGGCCTGTTGCTCAAATGGTTCACTATCGTGACTGGTAAGCTTAGCTAATTTTAGCTCAAAAGGTGCAGAACTTTCTTAACTTTTGAAGCCTACGTAAAACAACTAAATATATATACAAATGTAGATGATAATGATGATTATTATAAATATTTAGCCATTCAATTTATACTTTATTTACATAATAGCTTCTACCTGCCGCGTTAAAATTGTTTTTCTTCCCATAAATGTAATTTATTTGATTTTGTGGTAAAAGCTTGATAAACAAACAAAAACATACAAAAACACAGTTTTCCTAATACTTATTTTTCAGTTGTATGTTTATTTTGTTTTGTAATTCATTTCATCCAATCTAAAATATATGCAAATGTAATATTAGGTTGAAACGACCTTTTTCCAAGCACATCACCACCGTTTGCACGAATATCGACTTTACTCCCTCGTATTAAACAACATGTTTTTGTGCCTCTGATATGCTCATGATAAAGATGAAATATGTACACGGTTTTTATATAAAACCTCTAAAGTTTATGGCTTTACTCTCAAAGGGACCCGGACCCTTAAGGTACTGGCCGTCCGTTTTGTTACAAAAAGTATTTTATAAGACCCTTAGTATTTATAAAAAGGTTCCTAAACAGATTTAAGTATGTTTAACTTTATTTATATAAGTTGTAATAGTTTCACGCATCACAACACAACATTTTACCCATTGATGTCAGAAAAATGATAATATTTTTTAAGTGTATATGTAGGCGTATATTTCTTTTGTACACTCTGTACTTAAATGACTTGATGGATTTTTATGCTTCAGGTGTCGTTATTTCATCTTAATTGTGAGAGCGAGACACTGAGTACATAACAATTAAAATCACCGGTTTATGAATTTTGCAGTATACATTTCGCAATCCGGATGTGTCGGATTAAGAATATGAAATATCATCTCCCATGTTCATTAGTCGACTTTTACGACACCTACAGTGTCGTAAAAACCGACTAAGAGAGCAATTTATGCAGGACAACAGCATGCAAAAAGAAGGAAATCTTGACACCAACACTATACGAACCCGTCTGGCCAGCATAGTATAGAATGTCAAAACCTCCTTTCTAAGGAGAGGCTTATGTTTAGCAGTGTCAAGTTAAGGCTGTCGATGATGATGAGTATATGTTTCGCGTGGTTGGTTCATTTTATTTCAATAATTATATGATAATATCCATATATCGTATATGTATAGCAAAAAAAGGTTGCAAAACTACAGTTTACGGTACTCATTAATTTACACCTATATTTTAAAGGCAATCTCTGCACGCATTATGTCTTCCGTTCAAAAGTTGTGTCGATATTGCCCGAAGGTCTGACCAACTTGGGCAATATGAATTTCCCCATCAAACAAATTGTGAAAGTATTTCCACATCTACATAAATGCTCACATAACATCATGGTAACCCATTTTGAGCCAAGTTTATGTCTATATCGTGCTACAGGAGCCGTTAGTGCATGCCATATTGTTTTCGCAATTGACAGTTTTTACTATAAAAGTGTATTACTACGTATGGAATAGTAATGTATCGAAAGGTGTCATTACATTCGCACGTTCCAATATTTTGACGGTGATTTGAGTGAGTGGTCTAATTTATAAGCGATTGTAATACAAATAAAAAAAATGACTGAAAAATCTAGCAGATAAATAGGCGTAGTAAATTTTAAAAAGTCATGATTCAACGTTCTATTTATTTTACTTTGATAACTTCAATTACTTTGTCATAGGGACGGTTATTTATATTATTATATATTATTATTATATTATTATTTATATGATTAAAAGTGTCTCAGACATTGGTCTGTGTTTTAGGTTACCGCTCAACATTTTCATAAAATCATAGAGTCATATTATTTCATAAAACGCCTTAATAGATATCCATAATATAACTTTTCCCACTAACTCAACTACAGCGCTTACAAAAAGCGACTTTTATTAAAAGACATTCATTACCCGCTATATCGTAATACTTAAACCATATAAAAGTAGCAACTGAACGCAACTGGCACGCGTATCACAGACCGCGTCTAACGCGCCACAGTGAAGAATGAGGAACTCTTGCAAAACTAACAATTGTTGTGTAGCAAGATTATGATAATAGTGAAATACGCTACATCAATAAAATAATATTTTAAAAGAAAAAATATAAAAGAATGTTCATCAGCAGACTGTCTAAGTTAAGATCGGTCGAGAGTGATATGTGTCAAGTTAGTATTTTTATCAAGTGTTTATTTGTAGGCTAATTTTTGTCATTAATACCGTATTAAAAAATAAGCCTAATATTAGTCATCATAGATACGTTGGTTCTCATATTTTTTCTACATACGCACTGTGAATTTTAAGTTTGACATTTTTTTTTATTAAGAACTATCTTTTTCGCGTGGCTCTGCCCGTGTGTTCGTTGGTTATCGCAGTAAATAGTACCTAATGTCCTTCCGCAAGAATCAAAATATCTCCATAACAAGTTTTATCTAGATCGGTTCAGCGATTATTGATTTTTCATACAGAAGGTACAGTCCACTTTCATCCCTTTTAGGAAAGATTTCTGAAAAAACAACAATCCTATCTTCTTTCCCGGGGCTCAAACTATCTCTAAACCAAATTTCATCTAAATCGATGCAGTGGTTGAACCGTGAAGAGATAACAGACAGATAAACAGACACACTTTCGCATTTAATACATTATCATGGATTTATTAAGAACTAATAATGACACTCAGTCCAGTATCCCGCTCTGATAGAAGTATGAGTCTCCACTGACATTGAGTGTTCAACATAGGTCAGACTGGAACAATGGGACTATATAGGCAATAATAAACTTGAGTTTGAACTAAAAAAATCAAATTAATTTGTAGAGACTGAAATATATGTTGGTTATAACTTTCTTATTACTTAAGTATTACTTAATTTAACCTAGCTATAATAAGTGTTCTTTATAGATAATTACTTTACGTCTTAGAAGACGTAAAGTAATAAACATAGTCTAGAGACTATGTTTATTTTCCATCAACAATAGCATATTGATTGAAGATCTTCATGAAGATATTGTTTAGTCAATATCTAGAGGAATTAAACAGTTTAAGTTTCATAACAATAGTGCTAATTCTGTTGTTTGAAAACTTTTTAAACTAAACTAAAAATCACTAAAAAATATTTGTAGTCCTTTCAAAAAACGTTCCCTATTCTGAAACAAATTTTTAGTGATTTTTAGTTTAGTTTAGAGAGTTTTTGAACAACAGAATTGGCACCAATATCAAACCCTTTTTTAAAACTATAAGACAGCCATTTTTTTAATATTTCTCCACTAAACACCGATATACTCATTTGCCCCAATAAAAATCAGTACCAAAAAGTGACCAAATGTTATGCTTCAAACAAATGATATTAAGTTGTTTATATGAAGGGTCAACGTTCTGAATGTGGTCAGTTATAAGAGGGTGTTTTTGGATCAATACGACTGGCGTGTTTAATTATCGGGGTGCATGAAGTAAAATTTGGAAATGATTCTATTTTTGACTAAGTACTCGAAAGCTTTTTAATAATAAGACGTAGATAGTTTTCGTGATATCGATATTTTTTATTTTATTTATTTTGCTGACTCGAAACAGAACTTAGTGCAATAGGGTTTAAATGTATAATCTAAATTTATTTTTTAATCTATGTCCCGAGATCTTTCAGTGTACATTTTACATATCATAATCACAGAAGACTGTGTGTGTGTGTGTCATCTAAATGTATTTTAAAAAATAAAAACATAATATAATAAAAAATTTGACTATTTGACTATTGGTCTAATGGTTAGTGACTATGACTGCTTAGTCAAACGCCGTGGGTTCAATTCCCATCCAGGATAAATAATTATGACGATCATTTGTTGTGTCTGGGTGTAAATTATCTATTTCGAAATATATAAGTATGTTTAGCAGCAGTCTCCTTACATTAAATTTAAAACAATAAATAGTATTTCAGGCCCATGATGGCACACCGTGTGGCTTTAGTTTGTCCGATTCCGACACAACACCGCGTCTCAAACCACGGTGGAATGATCGCCCGAGGGGGTTTCCACACCTACAAAAGACTTTATCTAGATTGGAATCAGGCGGTCGTGTATAAGATTTGTCCAGTTATAACCATACTTTATAATTATATTTACCCAAAGTGACAGTGGCAAAACCCTAATTTACGTCATCATACAATAAAATAGCGCAGATTTTCGGCAGTAATTACCGATAGAAAGGAATGTCTAAGGCATGGCCACACTGAACGTGTGCCTTTGTGTGAATTGTGTATTATTGCAAGGACTTTTGTGTGCCTTTCTCAAAGGTATTTTTTATATTACTGAGTTCCCAAACAAAAGATTTACAGTGATTTTGCAAAAATAAATACATTTCCAATTTAGTAAAACAGCAAGTAATTATCTTCTAGTAAAACCTGTGTTTCACGGACCATTTTGTATCTACTTATGTGTTTATAATACTTACTTTAGAGTGATGTAAAAAATTCAAATTATTACACGAACGAATCTTGTTTATCAACAAAAAATTATTTTAAAACGCAATTTTTTAAAGTAAAATTGATTTCCAGGCACATAAATGCGTGCGTGAGTGTTAGTGTAACAAACTAGTGACAAAAGTGACGTCAGTGTAGTGTAGTTAACTATGTCGTGAAGCGCACTCTTACTACGATGTATCGACCGAACTTCTACGAAAGTACGTGCTTTCGTTGCAACGAAATCGTCTACCAAGTGGACAGAGTCGGCCCCCTCAAAGATTTCACCTTCTTCCATAGCGGCTGCTTCAAATGTGCTGTTTGTGGCACTAAATTAACTTTAAAGGTAAGTCGTTATTCATCATCACCTTTACCACTTTACCACCACCAGAAAATATTTTTTGCATGCTATTGTTTACATGAATTCGTCAGTCAAAGAGTAAGATACTATTATGCAAAAGGTAAAATACTATATCATTTCTATATGTTCATTTGTAGTATTTTGTAAAGAT
>JANTPX010209144.1:0-14593 GCA_024757885.1 Apantesis nais | reverse complement strand
ATCACATTAGTGTCGTATTAACACTCATAGCTATTAAATCTTTAACTAATGCTATAAGCTTTTGTTTTTAATGACACGAAATACTAGAAAGTACAAACCTACTCATAGATACTTATTACTGGAATAGCGACTCCAATAATAATGGTAAAGATGGTTGTTTTTGCTTCCAAGTGGCAACACGTTCACGGATAAATTAGCATTAATTTACCCGTGAATAAAATGCTACTGTTTTGTGCAACACTTATAAAATAAGTGTTAAAATTCGTACATACTGCATTCATACAAGATTCACATAAATAGTTTGGCATTGTGCATGTGCAATTGTTACTGAAAAGTGACATTAAAAATAATGATGACCAAAGACAGTATGTAAGTTAAACTTTCGTAAACTCATTGTAGGTGCAAATATTCCGCATGTACCTGTCTCTTGCTCTGTCTCCTCGACGTACACTGAATGGTCGTCTATGCGTGTGGGCGTGTGGACGTTGTGGTGAAGCAGCGGCAGCTCCGCCCCATGTTGCTGCCGCTGCCAGGGCTGCGGCTGCTCAAGCCCTTAGAGCTTATTGCGCACAATTAGGTGAGGCTACACATTTAAGTCGTCTTAACACGTCAGCGAATATGTACGTCATGTATTCGTTATAAATCAACACCTAAATAAATTGGATGCTAGATCTCAATTGTTGTAAAAATATTTTATTTATAAATATAGGTAAGAGTAAATTTATTATAGTATTAAATATCTCGAGATGCACTTCACGTTTTTTTACGAAAAAAGATTTTTCTTTTAGAAATTTTAGAAAAATATTTGCTACTTTTTTAGTTTTTTTGAACTATAATTCCTTTTTGCTTTCTTTAGTCATTAATGAAGATTGTTTTCTTATTAAGACTAAAAAGGTAACAAATAGGTAAGTCACGTATGCTTCAGCACATCCCTCTTAGTACGTGGCAAAAACCCCAACCCTGTTTTTAAGTATGGAAGAAGCCATTAATCGTAATGATCCTGATCACAATAACTGGACAAATTTATCAAAATATTGTATTGTCATTCCTTAATAATTGTGCAACATTTCAATTTAATTCGACGTTATGAAATGAGTCAAACTCGTGTTAGAAGATTCCGTTACATACATGACCAAGCTAATAACAGCATGTTAAAAACGAGCAATAATTCACTTTATTTGAAATAAAGACAATTTGATCTTTACCACAATGAGCATTTTTTACTTTGCAGTGTATAAAAGGATGTAATAAGTTCACAGGAGGTCTTGCAGGACGAGACAACTCCTTTTATTATTCTTTAAAAGCCAGGGAACTGTGTAGAAACTCATTATTTTTATCTTACGTAAACAGTAATTTGTAAAATTGTTTGTTCGTCCTAGACAAACGTTATATTTTTTTAAGATAACTATTGTTGCGCCATGGTATTTGATCATTCTAGTATTGAGCGACAGTTCGAGAACAAACTAGACATACCACCATCTAGTGTAGATAGGTCACAACACAACGACTGCTCATCAAATTATTGATTGATTGAACCAACACTAGATGGCGCAGCAAGTATCGGAATAAGGAAAAGTTGTTGGTTCCGGAAGCTACTTCCGAAAATAAAACACGTTCGAGTCCTCGGGTTTGTTCTGGAACATGCTATGGCTCCATATAAGGGGAGCGTGTTGGCCAATAGGAGTCAGAATTGGATTACGATACAGCGGATAAGCATAATTTAGTACGATACCGAAGCAATTCCCTAAAAAGAGTTTATTCTATGTACAGTGTTTTAAATATAGTGTTCATTTGGATATTAACCGACAACTTATTTGTGTAATACCCCGCTCGTAACAATATATTAAGTTGTTAAATAACATCCGAACGGTTTTAGATGAGGAATGTCAAGAGCTTCTTTCTGAGGGTTCTCCGTTAGGGAGGAATCACATCGTCGCTGTGGGATGCTACAGCGAAGTCATTCCTGTCATACAATACTTATGCAGCAGACTGTCGGAAACTGAACTGTAAGTAGAATAGCGTAAAATAATCCCCATAAAATAGGGTTTATATTTTAGAAAGTTGTTATTTTTTAATTACTATTATATCAATTATTTTATTACGCGTAAATAGAAAATAGGTAAATTCGAATTACATTTTGATATTGATGCATTCTTACGTTTCAGCGTATGCACATTTCAAAATATTTTTGAGTAACACTAGATAAGTGTTCTATAAATTAATTTGAAGTTAATATATTTTAAAAGTATATACGTATATTAAAGTTACGTAATATACAAAAACAGTAAAGCATACTCGAAATAAGGTATTAAGTAAAACGGTATTTCTTTAAATATGAACATATACTTATCAAAAAAGCTTTACTTGTGAAACAAACAAAATTTCTACATTGTGATTAGGATTACAAATACAAAACTTAACCTATAAGAATTTCTTTTTACTTAATATTCTTATAATCTTAATATTTAGGCAATAAAAATAAAAGGAAAAAGACTATTATTATGATTCAATAAGTCATAGTAATAGTCTTTATTCTTTTGGTTTGTAAGCTATCTAATTCTATAGGATTTTTTTCTATGTAGGAAAGATGCATCAACCCTAAAACTACTAAATATAGATTCCAGTATTCGTATATATAAATAAAAAATATCAATACAAAGAATATGATGACAAATCTGTTCTACAGGACACCAAAACAAAATCCTTTGGCTCTCTTCTTCCTGGACTGTTTGTTGACCCTGATGTCCAGTCTGTCAGAGCGAGTGAGCGCTAACTCGCATTTCACAACATTCCTTTGGCAAAAGTTCTGTCCAGCACTCATTTCCTTCCTCGGTACTCCAAGAGTGGACAAAAATATAAAATCCAGGTAATTAATTATGTAATTTTGAACTGAATTGAATTTCGATTTTATTAAAAGTTTATCTAGAAAACTATTAATTTTTAATATTTACAATAATATCTTATCTATATTTATATTACTCACATACAAGCATCAAAAGAATTGAATTGAATTTTGATTTGAAAATGACAAAATCCAATTATTAAAACGAAATGTGGCATGTTTCTAAAATAACAAACATTGCGCCACTGATTTCTTTTTTATTAAGAGAGGGCGAAAAAGTAAAACAGCGGAAAAAAATTATTTGTCTGAGTTACTAACGGTTGATGAATGTAACAAAAATTAATCTAGATATAAAATAAATACTCTTAAATGTCTTCTTAGTTTAAAATAATTGATGAAGAGATTTTTCTTCAATATGAGAAAACATTTTTTTTTATAATTGTACATATGTTTTAAAAAAACTTGTGGGTCATAAAATAGTATACATCCCATTTGCGAAACAATTTCGAAAAAAGCTTAACGAACTCTAATGTTTAAAAAATATCGATAATTTATATGTTTGCGTTATAGTAATAGGGGTTTTCATAAATATCTGGTTACTTAAAAAGTATAAATAATTCAAATTACAGGGAGCACGAAGGCCATTTAGTAGACGACTCAGGCAGAGGGTCAGGCGCTTTGAACTCGGCACCTAGTTTTAATAGCAAACAGGCCAAAGCTATTTACAGGTAATATATTATGAAGAAGATAGGGATTGAGGAACTTATGTACAATATCAATTCTCCGTATTAAGAAACCACTCTACTCTCTCTCTTTCTTCTATAAAATCATAACATCACAAACATAGTAATTATAATGATGATATAATGTCTTTGTTACCTTTTTACTATTCCAGCATCGCAAACCAGCTTGTACGCTTAGTAGGATCCACGTCCAATCTCCGGCCAGTTCTAGAGGCTCTGTATCATAGAATGTTGCTCTACCCACCCGTATCTCACCGAGTAGAACCATTGAGGAGCACTAGAGAACTGCTACAGAATCCAAAACGGCTTTGTCAATTAGTACTGCTTAAGAAAGTCGATCATCATGAAAGGCACAGTGATGATATGGCGATAATTCGACTGTGAGTATCAATTTTTTTTAATTATCGATTTAGATAACGAAGGAGATTATTAATACGATATTGTCTGTGTACGTTATCTCCTTTCACGTTTGTGAATATGTTTAATTTAAATTAAATGGGTTATATTTGGGTTTAATTCCCTTTGAACTCAATCTAAATATTGCACTTTTAAAACAAGAAAAGATGAAAAATATATATTATGATACTTCTTTACGTTTTCAAATGCTTAGTAGTAAAACTACCATAGGAAAAAGTATGTTTACTTTAAGATGCATTTTAAAGTAAACATATTTTTTGAAATATTATCCACTAAGAGTATAATGGAGAATTCGTTAATGACTCTTTTAGTAATAAAGTTGTGACTCACACATGCATGACACTGTTCATAATACAGGCTAGTTTCAAAACATTTGAAAGTAATTAAAACCCAAGTCACAATATAAAAAAATACCTTAATGGACATATATTCTGATATGGTATAAACTTATCAGATTTTTGCTTCAAAATACGAACGATGCAAGGCTGAAACATTACTATCTTTTTGTTAAGGATAATGGACGGCATAGAAGAATGTGGTCGTAGTGGCAATCCAGAAGTGGTAGCTGCAGCTGTAGAGTGCGTAGTCTCTCTTCTGGATGCCCTAGAGAAGCTATGTACAGGTTCTGTCGAATACTTGACTCCAGAGCTAGCGTCCCTTATATTAGCACATTGGCCGAAACTACATGATGCTGATTATTCTGGACCACTCACTTACCAAACTTTGGCAAGGTTACCTAGTCCCTATAGGTAAGATACATCTATAATATACTCTTATTTTTATACAACTACACGTGTAAAACATTCGTAACAACAGTGTGTTGTAACAACACTTCGTATCCCATCCAAAGATTAGTATGAATGAGGCGTAATGTAATTAAAATTCTAGATGATTGTGAATAATGAAATTATAACTGTTACACTTTTGAAAAGGTTTGAAATCTGGTCGAGACAAGACTTAAACTTCTATTTTATGATTTTTTTTGGCAAGTGATTTGATATCATATCACATGCCAGAATCGTTCTACCAAATACCAGCAGTTAGTATTCTACAATACGTAATGTATTATATTGCGTAATGCTTAACAATTTAATATTCAAGGATCATAAATGCTCGTAGAGCTAAGTTAATTTAGAATTACATTTAGTACAGTACGAGTATGTCCACACAATGATCACTCCGTAACTTATATATATATATTTCAGAATCGATTTTGAACGAATGAATTATTTATGTTTGACACTTTTTTTAAAGTTTATAATAGTTTTCCAATGTGGAACTTTCAGAGATGTAGTAGCTGTTTTACAAAGTAATGAAACAAAGGAGCACGATTCATCAGATACGTCAGGACCAGAGAACGTGAGTTCAGGGAGTGATGGCGAAGCAGATTCTGACGCAGACAACGTATTCCTACCAACCCGAGCTAGCAACCCCACTTCTAACAATAGTGATAGGAGTAACTTAAACAATACATCCAGGGCTGTGCCTAAAACGTTAAATCTAGGAAGGTAATAGAAACGTATTTATCAGAAATTCTTATTGCCTATGGTTAACAGATACATCTCATAAAAATACTCGATGTCATTTCAGAAGATTCTGATACATCGTACCCAATTTTTTCTAAGAATCGATTGAGTATTTGAATGTAAAAGCAAAGTAAATAAACAACTTACATTCACATTTATATTTTATTTATTTTTTATGGTGCGTTGAAAAATAAAATATTATTAATTGAACCTTTTTCTAGGTGCACCATAACTGAATGCAATGTGGATCTAGAAAGGCATAACGCAAGACAATTCGTCAAAACGCTGCAAAATTCTTTGCTACCAAGATTATTGAATCTCCGAACTTGTATAGAGGTAAGACACCGCACGCCGACATAATACTTACCTGACACATAACTACTAGAATCTTATCATACACGTTGTGCCCTACGTACTACGTATATTTATATATATTTCTGAACTAAGTGTCCACTTAATCCGTTTATTCGTCAATAAAAGTATTCCTAATTATAATTTTACTAAAATGATATACAGTATTGGCTTTTAGCTACACATTAGAGGCACAAGTGTGAGTTTATTTCACGTCTACCCGATCGTCAAGGTGACCGCGTGCGGTGCTGCGATTGGCCCGCACTAATATCTCCACCAATCACAATGCCGAACGCGCACGTGATCGAGAGCGAGCTGTGAAATATACTCACATTTGAGCCTCAGATAAAAAGTGATACCGCATAATTGCTGTCTTGAATATATTAAATGTACTAAGGATTGTATAAAAAGTTTCTCAACAGGTGGATGAAGCTATGCAAGAATTTGCATCAAAATGTTGTCAACACAACGCAGCCCAGCCACCGGCTACCGCTTGCATCATGAACGCCGATGGTGTCTACCTCGCCACCTACGCAGCATTACTGCTCACTCTTAAACAGCGTAGAACTAATTACTATAATCAGCCTGCCGTAAGGATTATAAATAACTAAAATGTTTACAAGCAGAATAAAATCAATAAATTTATTTTTGGGTTAATATTAAATATCGTGATTAATTTTTAGCAGAAAGTTCAAGTATCTATGACAGAAGATCAGTTCGTTGAAGAAGTTCAAGGCAGTGGAGTGTTAGTATATTTATCAGCGACTTGGTTACGGGAACTGTACCAACAAGTTCTCGCCACTGATTTACTTAACGAAGTTCCCACGACTGATCATCCACTTATACATTTGCTGTCCGGTAAGTTTTATACAAAAATCTGGACAAGTGCGAGACAACGAGTCGAACTCGCCCACCGAGGGTTCCGTATAAAATTTGTAGGTTCATATTATAAATAGTTCAAAAATCAAGTTTCGCAGTTTTTTCCGAGGTACTATTGCACTTATGAAATGCAATTATATTTATTTTTAATTTATTTTATTTTATTTATAATATTACTTGTATTATCATGCTTTATAAATAAATAAAATTTGTACTTCAATGACTGATTGCGGACTTTAAATAAGGGCTATATTTTCGTGAGGTACAAAAAATATTTTGTAATACACAGGTAATAATTAGAATTTCTTAGAATTCTTACCCAATTATTCACAATAGGTAGGATGGTTTGAATGGTCGCCATTCAGCTTACTGTCGGCTAGCACAATTTGTCTTGTTTTTCTTAGTAATTAATCATAAAACGCATACGCGCTTTAACCTTTCTGTTATAGTATAGTTGCAAAAATGTGGATATTAACAATTGTTTTTGGAATACAGGCATAGTCGTCTGACATTACAAATACTCTACACACTAACGAGAAAATAACGGAGTTTTACTTACGTACCGGAAGCGGCACTGGCAGAGCAGCTCATGAAATGTTATTCTCAGACGAGATGATCAGAGTTCTTATTGCCTCTTTACATATGATATGTCAATTAAGATTACATATATAACAAACGATTATTGCTAAACCTCTGTTTATGATTCGTAAACAAACAATATGTCTAGATATTAATATATGTATATTAATAACTCCACTCTGTTAAACATAATCGGATCTTAAAATATTCATGAATGTCTCCCCCACGTCTGACAGATCCCCTTGCTTATGGCTGTCAGTATGTCGATATAGGACATTTTCTACTTATTTACGTACTTATTTTATTATCGTCGAAAAGGTACTCGTCTATTTCGGACAAACTATTAAGGAGGTGTACACACTTTATGTTACAAAAATAGGCATCCAGTTCTTTGTGATTCTTAAGTTCATTTTGAGTGACTGGAGGTGGCCGCTTGCGCTTACCGCCAGATTACAGTTTCAGGACTTTTTCGGGCCTCATTTTGATTCATTTTTTTTTCATTTGTGTTAAAAGGGATTTTGTACACATCTTGAATATCCCTATTATTGATTACGGTGATACAATATGCCACGACCTAAATGCAGATCTCCTCAGTATTACATGATTGCAGTGGTTTCATTTTTGTTACCTAGTTTCATCTTGAGTATCTGTACGATTTAAAAAGAAGATAGAAATAAGATGGGCAAGCCTTTGGTGTGGGGCGCAACTGGCGTTGACACCCTTGCGCCATGCCAGCGCTTCTGCTACATCCGCAGAAAACCTCAAACGGTGTAAAAACCAAAATTTAGGAGGAAATTATATTTTTGAACCGTTCGGGGTCGAGAGGCTAGGGTCCTGGGTTCCGAGTGTTCGTGCTATGTTTAAACAACTAGCTAAGCAACGACGCTTCTCGTGACCAGAGGGCCGTCTTCTTTCTAGCACAGAGAATTAGCATTGCCATTCAACGTGGTAATTCTACCAGTCTTCTGGGTGATGCGGAGGATCTTTTTTTCTTTTGATTCTTGTACGTGAACAATGTAAATATAGATATCATTGCAAGTATTTTATTTAGTTATTTATTGGTTTATCCGTAATTATTACACCAAAAGATTCGTACAAAATAGAACATAAATTAATCTTAATCTAAGTGCACCACATACATATAGTTTAATATGGTTTATAAAATGTTTACTCATTGACAAAGGTTGTTGCAAAGGCGAGGAAACACATGTTAAAAGACTTCCAACCGAGCACCCATCTCTAAACAGGACAGCCAATCAATACATGACTAATCGACAGTAAGACTATGAATTCGGCTCCTAAATCGTTGTAATGTTGTGCCAAATATATCTACCTGTTTACTGTAGTGATGGTATTTTTTGTTTAGCCACGGATCAGGCGAGTTAGAACCCAAAGCTGACTATGTAATGCTTCCTAATAGGAAAAAATCTTACAAGTATCACATTATTATTGGATAAGTAATGAAATAGGTAGTTTTGGTATTATTAATCTCAAAAATCAATTGAAAACTGTTATTACATTATTTTCTGTTATTTTAATAGAAAGTCCATTGTACAATCGGACGATAGAGTGGTATTTACAATTACAAATTAATTACATATATTTATTTGTCGTTTTTATTGTGTCTATGGTACACACTCTGGTAAATTACCAGTTCTAAATAAGCGTTGATCTCAGAGCATCCGGGACTGTTGCCATTCTCTATCTCAGTTGAAGAGCCAAGCCCTTGTCGGTGGAGCAATCTCCGCACTCCTCTATTTTCTACAATCTGTTTGACGTTTTTATAAGAAACCACTCCTACTTTCTCTTTTACTTGCTGTATGTATGTTGATCTAGGGCATCCTCGTTTTCTCTTGCTTACTTTTTTTCTGCTACCATGAGGAGTCCATAGTTTTGCGTGACGTGTATTGTGTAATCAAACCCGTGACCTTTGTTTTTTCAGTTTGATGCTCGATTGCGGTACCATAATTAATAAACTACTAGAACATTGTATTAAAACAATGAGATGGTACCCACTTAGTCTGTGCACATTTTTTCTAACAAGATGCGTAACATCACCTTAATTACGATTAATTTACATAATAAACAATAACCACGGATAATTGTACTATAGTATGGGCTAAGACCTAAGATCTTGTAGGTCATTTTATGTCAATTAAAGTTGCGTTTTGCAAACTACATGCACAAATTAAGTAAACCTAATTCAAACTTATTATGAACTTTGTATAATGGTACCGCTAAGGACTATATCGCGTGGTCCCAGTTATTTGTTGGACCATACCTGGGGAAAATTTGCAACACAGCCAATTTAAATATATGAATAGCGAAGTACATGAAAGCTGTAAGGCTTGTTAAGAGATCACTTCAATTATTTTAGATGTGGTAATTACTATTATCATTCCTATAAGGCAATGATTGTGTATTTTATCTCTTAGGAGAAGCTAGAGTCCGTAAGCTTTAATACGGATCGTCCATCAGCCTAAAAAAATGTATGTGATAGTAACACCTAAGATTTATAATATCAGTTAGAAAACAGCATAAATTGGACTAAGAAATGATTCTAATAAAAAATAACAAAGTAAGTCACTGTTATATATATCGGCAATAACAAAATGAACTCCTAAGTATTATTGAAATTGTTTTGTTAATCAGAGTTAGAACTCAAGGCTTCTAGTGTCCTACAATAGTCTTCTTCCAATTCAACAAACACTAATAACAATTCCAAAATATTTAAAAAATTAAACTGCAAAGCTAAATAAAATACTGAGCTTGAATTTTAAATGTCAGTAGCAAGGGGATAATTACAGGGCGCGCTGACGTACACGACAATGGTTCAGTTCGATGCAGCGCTGTGTGTCACCGCCACTCGCCAATCTAATGATCGCGCTCGTTAAAGACCCCGAGTTTGATTGATTAAAGAAAAATAAACAAACCTTTAAAAAAAAGTTAAACTGACTTCAAACAATACTAAAATAGACTTATTTGTGTAATCTATTTGAGTGTACAAGTGTGATGTTTTGTTATATGATTGCGAATCACGGTTGATTTGCTGTCATTTTTTAAGAGTTCCGCTGTCTTACTCTGAAATCTATCACCAGATCTTTATAAAATTTAAATGGGACCATTTCGGAATACATTCATTTTAAATAAAAAAAGAATTTTGCATATCCGTTTATATATGACTGAGTTATACCCGAACATACATAAAAAAAAGAAAAAATGCGCCAACTGTGTAGTTCACAAGATTTTAAAAAAAGTTAAACCGACTTCAAAAAATACTAATCTAATACTATAATATATATTATAATAATATTACTAAACTAAAGATACCTTAGTAATCACGGTTGATTTGCTCTCATTTTTTGAGCAGTTTCGTTGTCTGTCTCCGAAAACCATCATCAGATAGTTATAAAATTTAGATGGGACTATTTCGGAATACACCTCTTTTGAATAAAGGAAGAATTTTGCAATACATAAAAAGGAGAAGAAGGAGGAGAGAAAGGAGAAGAAGAGAAAAGGAACATATAAGTGTCATGTCCCTCCAACACAAAGGAAGGATCCTCCGATCAGGCGAGGAGATCATGCCTGGCGGGCCGCGGTTCCCTCGTTTGTTTGTTGGGAAGTTGTAGATATAATAATCGGCGTGAGAACTTTCATTTCGCGATACAGGAGTAATAGCTACTTCGTAGCTACTACAATGCAGTTCAGTGTGTCTTCGATAGATGGCGCTGTAGTGTATTTATTCGTTTCGGCGTATATGGAAGTCGCCACATCAAATATTTGTTATTTTTTAGTAAATTTACATTAAAAGCTGCAATGTTTCCCCATCGATAGAACTATGAGATCCCACGTATATATTCACTGATTAATAAATTTAAAAGCTATTATGTTTGAGCGTGTGTTTAGATAGAGATAGTTTATCGACTGTTGTGTTTGAAACTATTCATATACTCTGAAAATACAACTACTTTTTTCTTTCAAAAGACGAACTCCCACATTACGAATATATCCTGTGTCGCGGTGGACTTGACAAACATACATGGAACGGATAAAAACAACACCGTCCCATGTGGGGATCGATCCTACAACATTCTGAGCAGTAGGAATCAGCGAGATGACTGCTTAAACCACTTCGCCATCCAGGCAGTCGACTACAGTAAAACCGTATATCTTTGAAACCGTTAAATAATTTATTAAACAAGTTAATTAGTAACATGACCAGTAGTATTGTTCTGTGAATTCTGATTTTCATCTACCTAAGTGACATACTCATACATAATCCACACATCCATACTGTAACACGTTTATATTGCGAGTGTCGCTTGAATGATTGATAGTTTCCGTTTCCGTCTACTCTAAATTGGACTAATGTGTGTATGGAAACACGAACTGGGACAATGCGACTATAGTTTAGATATATTATGAGAGATATCATGTTGCGTTGTATCGAATATCTGCTATTTGACTATTGTCGACAGATGGTGCTTTCACAGAATTAGCGTCTGATTGATATTAATTGTGTATTCCTACCGTCGACTGTAATGATAATGGCGCTTCTATGAAATGGAAATTACGTACCATTTACAAAAGGCCGACATATGATCATACTAATGTAGATAAAGTAAACCCGATTTGTTACAAAACCGATATACAAACTGGCATTACAGTAAAACGTTCCCTTTGTGATCGTCTGAAATGTACAATGTATATAATTATGTTGAATGTAGTCAAATAAATGTAGCCATTACGTATAAAATTATAAATTCATTGAATATAAAATAATTCAATGAATTGCACTCCATTTTGACGAATCTGAAAAAGAGCCTTTAACTTGTATTTATCCATTTACACCCAACATCATATATATTCCTGTGTAAGTTCTAAAAAGCTGAAATGATTTTGAGATTTCGTTAAAGTAATCTTTATTGCACGAGCCTCGCTGGCATATTAAAATTATAAATAAATTAAAACATGAGAAGACTCGAAACAAACCCTGTATTAACCTTTCTGCCCAGGGTGGTATAGTAGACCTAAATCGCCTTTGTTATGAGAGGACTATGTTCAGCAGTTGACTATTAAAAGTTGCTGTAAGGTAGTATTTTGAAAGTAGTGGGATTATTAGTTTCTTTTAATGATTGATTTTTACTTTGACATAAATTACATGATTTTTTTAAACTAAAATCACAGCTGAAAAATAAAACTCGCAGAAATTCACAAACATTTAGTTAATCCGTCTTTCACGGTTTTTTTAAAGATCAATTAAAAGGTGCATTTGTATCTATCATTTGTATACTTTTTTTTAAAGACGACTCCCGCATTAGGAATATAATCCTGTGTGGCGGGGTATTTTACAAACCTACGTGAAACGGACCCAACGAACACATAGACTCAGAACAAAAATTTGGGGATCACACAAAGTGTTGTTCCATGTAGGGTTTGAACCCACAACACTCAGCGCAGTAGAAAGCGGCGTGGCGATCGCTGATGCCACTACGCCATCCGTGCAGTACAATTTTCATATTTATTCTACTCTATAAGCTTGAGGTATATAACTGTTGTAACTTTGATTTAGTCGAAATCGAGTATAATTTTCATGGAATGACGTATTCAGTTCGTGTTACTGTTGTGACTTTATTAAATGGTAAGCCCACTACTATAGCCATGTCACAATGATGCAGGTATCGTCATTGTGGAATTTCATATTATGATTAATTATGAATTTTATACATATGATTAAATTTGTCTATCTACTGACTTCATTCAGTATTTTTTTTTTAGTAAAACGATACTTGTATTTGTAACCTAATCTTAGATGCATAAATGAGTAATTAATCCGAGTATTTAAGCTAGAATAGTTTTTTGTATGCTTAACGTTTCGATTTTAATGCGGTGCATCTACTATCTCGTTTAAACATTGTATAAACGGTAAGATAAATATTACTGCAGTAATAAACAGTGTCAAGTCAAATGGTATCTCGACTTCTTTTGGATGGACTTTATTATTTTTTTCAAGGTGTTCCTCGAGATTTGTCGAAAACCTCATGTCGGATACAAAATACAAGAGAAAGTTATAGTAAAAACACGTAAGGTATCCAAACCTTACCAGATAGAGGCTCTGCAGGACCTAGTTAAGTACGGCCTTAATCTGGATCTGGAGGGAGCTGAAATTACATGGCCCGGATTCGGTTTTATACTATAACAGCACATAATCCTAGTTCCTGTATCTCCTAGGAGTCGGAGATCCGAAGGTATTTTCTACTCCGTCACCAAAAAAAAGGTATTGATTACGTGCTAATGTTTTTAATAGCCCTGGTTTTATTTAGTAACTTAAATCACTTGTTATTGCCAGAATTTAACTACTACTACATACTATCTCAAAAGCGTGTATTTAATTTAAACGATTATATACAAATATCGTCAGTAAACTCTGGGGTAATTATTTGGGCAGTGTATATAAAGGTATCTTATGTATCTTCATTCTTTACGGACAGGTGCAACAATAACAAATTCAATTCAGTTGGTAATAAAACCGACTTCAATATTTGACTTAACGATCATTCCTCGAATGAGTTAAGCTGGTTTTATGGCATCTATAAAGTAGCAGTGGAAACATAACAACTCATGTGCATGTCCTAATAAATACTCGTATTTCTGTCCCATGTACAAATCAAATGTGACGCCGACGTCTTTGTTATGAAATACTGGGAACCTTTTTTTTATTTTTTTCATTGTTTTAAATTTTTTTAAATGCCAGTGCCGTAGACATTGTCTAGAAGTTCATCGTATGGTGGTGTGGAAAATGACGATAAAGTATAAAAAAATAATATAAGTGATAAAGTACACTAAAATTTAAAAAAAGAACTGAATATTAGAAATATTGTCTTTCTACCGGTTTTGTAACATGTGTATTAGTACGTGTAATTTGGGGACAAGTATAGTATATACACATAGATTTCATATTTTTTTTGTACAAGTAGTGCTTAAATATAGGACATGATTTAATGCTAGTCTGACAAATATATTAAAATCTCAGAAAATCCGGTCTTGAGAGTCAAAACACAATACTGAAATAAATATAGCGTGTTTCTGTTCTGTCTCCAGAGTATCTGTTTCATTTGTGTTATTTTAATAGAAAATCATACAGGACCCTTTTTTTTTATCGAGCGGAAATCCCCTCGGATACCACCAGAAGGGTGGTTATGTCGGACTCTAACCGACTAAAAACCGCACACCGTCTTAGGGTACTAGTAGCCGGG
>JANTPX010208037.1:0-10125 GCA_024757885.1 Apantesis nais | reverse complement strand
CAGTGCAAAGTTAAAATATAAAGATGTGCTGCGTGGACTTATGGTACTACTTTACCATCAACAAGATTACAGTAAGAACATTACGTACTTTGAATATGTTGTTGTAGTTTCGAGTTTTGTTTCAGAATAGGCAAATATAATTTACGAGACTACTTGAAACTTTTTAGGATAAAAACTGTCGTAATAAACGATATGATATACATTCTATCGTGATGAGCTAATCTTTAGTAGTTTGCAATGGAATTCACTCATAACCGACTGGGTAGCAATCAACTTCAATAACGTAGTTGCTGTAATGAAATAATGTATTTTTAGGGCGGTAATCGCGTGGAAATTTTAATGTAACAAATATTATTAATAATGGCTTTATATAGAAGCTTAGCAACAATTAAAAGCACGCGCAAGCAACTTTTTTATTCATATTTTACCTTGGAAACGAGTACACTAATTATATGTTTTCAGGGTTTTTTTGTTGTATTAATTTTAATTAGAGCCCACCGTCACTTTAGTCAATGAACTTGTTTTGTAAAAGCTGTGCGTGGTTTTAGTACGCAAACAACCGAATGCAAAGGCGTCCACACTTGTCCCGTTTCCACGAACCGCCAACAATTTATCAGAGTTCAGTGTACCGGTGTGGGCATGTAAACATGTGTGGCGACTGCCAGAGAAGCACTCGACAGGCGCATTTGTGTGAATACGAACGTCCATTGCGTAGGCAGGCTATACGTGACGAAAAATAAATGTATAAAATAATAATAATATAATTAAAATACATTTCATCCAACTCTTTTTATAAGTAGTATAGTATTAAATTAATTAATTTTATTTGCAGAAAATAAATCAGTAATATGCTTTTTTCTTTGTTAATATTGTGTGTATACCCCTATACAGAATTTTATCAACTATTTTTTATACTAACATTGCATCTACGTGTTATAGTATAGTTGTAGTTTGGCACCATATTATTAGTTGATTAAAGTCTGTGTACACAATTTAATTTTTTTTAACAATTGACATAGAATTGGCTGACACTGATTTGAAAACATTGTAATTTAAGGTTTAGTTATTATATGTATGTGTCGAACCAATCGGTCCAGACGTTCTAAAGCGGATTGCGTTAGGACCAGGTAAACTCATGGAGCGAGTGGTTGGGATTGAGTCTTAGTAATTGAGATATATGTATTATTCTTTTAGAAGTGCTAACTTCCTGGTTCCGTTCACACTGTACTATTGCCTCCTATAGCAACTTTTGGCGAAATCAGACGCCTGAGGAAGTCATCATTGTCTTTTGCCTCCCCTTTTTGAGCCTTGTTACAATTTGTTCTATGCTATCCAGTAATGTTGATATTAGAAGATAAGGGGGCAGAGAGCCTACAGCCATTTTGAATTAGTCATGTCAGGTTTGATTTAATCAGAACGTTCTCGTCGTCGTCCACTTTATTCCTACAAGTTACCTAGAGTAACATTCTTAAATTGGTAATCAAATTTTTATCACAGTATCGACAACTTACATAGGTTTTTGTCTGCGCTTTAATTTCTCTCATTACTGACTTCAAAACAAAACGAAATTATACTATTGTTTGAATAAGAGTGTTGATCATTGGCCTGATTATATACGACGTGATGACATTCAATTAGTAAAGCGTGTATATGAAATGCTCTCTGAAAGGAAACATCATGTCGCGTAATAAGGATGCGGTCGGTCGATGTTAAAATTTTATTGCAGTCTAGTTTAAGACCGCACTATACGTTTGTTAACTGGTAAATAAATAATTGTTCTCAGTAACATGAAGGACGGATTGTTCTCTTCGAACTATTTCAGGTTTACCGGTGGTATCTACGTACTTGCCACCTTATTCATAAACTTGGTAGGCGGCAGTTCGTTAGGCATTTCCGCGTTCGTCAGCCTTCTGTCGGTGCGGCACACGCACGGCAAGGCCGTGTGAACTTCTTTGTCTATTTTTCGACGCGAATGATTTTCAAAATTAATTTGTGGTTATTCACATGCCACGTTGGTATAAAACACTGCATGAAACAGCCGCGTTTAGGTACTCATAATTTTTTAATCGGAGGTCATACATATCAATATTTTTTACTCAACTTTAGAACAAGGTTTAGCATAATTTTGTTTGAAATACTAAAGCCTGACATCATCGGCTTAGTGTAGCCAATTATTTATTGGATGTTTATGAAACAAAAACAACATTAAAATTAAAACGCGATTCAATGATTAAAAAGTACAGAGAGAACAATATATATAAGCAAATAATGAAAATTTCTTTGAATTATATTGATGACAGGGACCTATTAATATAAATTTAAAGTGTAATGTAATCAATTAGCAAAATCTACTAAATTAGGTTATCAAATAAATCCATTTTACCACTTTTCAATTTACATTAACGAATCTACCTTGTCTATCTACCTTGTTCGGTTTTTGTAAATTCGAGTTTCCGTTATTTCAGTACTATCGATTTAAGAATTGGAGTTTTGAATAAATCTCTAGTGCTAGTTATGTAACTTCTATAAACATGACATTGGATTTGTTCATTTTGTTTGATTAATCTAACGAAAATTTAAATTGTGAACGATTTAACTTGATCGGTTATTACACTCCAGCATTTAACGGTGATATATTTCAGAAATGGCTGCTAATGAATGGTCAAATGCAGAATCATAACGTATCATTGTTTCATTTCAAATATGAATTTTGTATGATCTGAAATGAATACGGACTGGCAAGGCGGGAGCACCGATGATAACCTTACTCGTTTTATTCGTTATTTTAAGTGAATTTAAACCCATCAGTCTGCAACTATTAATAGGTGATTCGATTACTTGTAAGTTGTTTGCTGTGTTCGATCGGGAATATAAATTATCGAATCGAATTTGTAATGGCTTTATGATTAATTTAATCGTTTTGTTTAGCTCGAGGAAGTTACTATTTTATTGTGGTGCAATATTATTTATTAACGTAGAAATGCTACGTGATGAAGAATAGTAAATGTTCACTCCAAGACTCTTGATCTCACTGTCAGAATTATAATTTCAACTGGTTTCAATCGGTCAGCAGTTCAAATATTTGTTACATAAATATGTGCAAATAAAGGAGAAGTGCGTGGCCATTGTAATATCTAATACATATTTATGAAGATCCTCAGGTCAAATATATACACTCGAATAAATTATAGGCCGTTCTCGTAATTTCTCCTGTAAACATACAGGTTGTAAACAACATTCGAAAAAGTTGCAGTAACTATATAACCTCACTATAGTATTTTTTCTATGTACCTATAAAAACAACCGTGAATACATCAGTTGTAGGTTAACCGGACGCATCGCGCCCCCTCGTGCGTTGAACTGTCGGTTATATTTAACTGCGACAACACGTGTGCACCAGCAGTACGACACGCCGCTCTCCAACTTAGATACTATTTTAAACACGGTCAGATTCAAATTTCACACCAATAACTACTTTACGTATCACGCCTAGATATGCTACATATCTATAAGTTTCCTTGACTTTTTATAGTTTTTATACGGTCAAATAAACACGTCTGATATTACGCGGTATTGGTGCTTATAAATAAACACCCACTAAGTTAATGTAAATAAATTGAACCGTGATAATAATAACTGTAATCAGATTTTTAACAGCTTAAAAATAGGAGGTTATCAAATTTATTTATTTTCAATTTAAAATTAGAGAAAAATCAGGGTGGAAAATTAAAGAATAAAGAATAAAGTTTGCTACGATTTCATTATGGTGTAGATCATATTTCTTTTATACAATCTGCTTACAAAACGTTTTATTCTATTATATTCTTTTAATTTACTGCAATTGGAGAGGCTGATATCAATTTACTTTTAAACGACACAAGTAATTAAATAGCTGTTAGTTTTCTACACAGAATTAAAAAGATCCAACTTCTAAATCTGCTAATATTCAAACATGTAACATGAAATCTTAAAGTTATTGGGAGGTAGTTTTTTTATTCCGTATCCTAATTTTTGACTTTCGTTCACAAAGTTAATATAATCTAGATCATTTAAGTCTAAATCTGTAAATAACGAGTCATATACATTAACACATTCAATATTTTGACGATCACAGTATAGTTCTGTCCAGTTCCACAGAAGACCACTTTCCAAGGAGTAGTTTATCCTTCCCTTTTTAATGTAAACTATACTACCCCGCTTAACATCCATTAAAGAGCCATTTCTAATGCAAATACAATTTTATATTTATTATCTGTTCTCAAAAACACAAAGAAAAACTATAAAAAACACGAGGTTTCTTACTTTTTAGAATTGCTTCAGTATAGTTTTTAAAAGCCATTCATTCACCAAAAGTGTATTGTACTATACTCTCCATAAAAGTTTTCTGCTCTGCGTACTTGAAGATTGACAATGAAGTTCAATCAACCCGCTGCGCGCCCACCCAGTCTGTCATTGTGGCACACAGGAAACTTTTACTATTCAATGCTATTCCTTTTCTTTCTTTAAGGTATATTTTACGATTTTCTTGATTCCTTACATATGAAATAACTATATCAATAGTTATAGATTGCAATAAATGTAAACAATGCATTTAAATTTGTAGGTCCAGACCATTTTGTTTGTAGTCGTCATATAGTAGACTCACTAGATTATACTTGGTTGATATTAGGAGCAAAAAATCGGACTACTTACAAAATCTTATAATTTTTATTTATCCTTAGTCAAGTAATGGTTCTATTTTAAATATTTTAGGACGGCAAATCCATAACACATAAGATATAATAATTTCGTTTAATTCGAATGAAATGTCTTTAAGTAACGTGTATAAACGTCACTAAGGAATGGTATCGATTTGGTAACCAATTTTAAGTTACAGACGACTACCAAAGTCTCACAGCATACAAAAAGTTACGTTCAATGAGGCGAAACTAGTTGCGAGAACTGTTCGTCAACGAACTACAACATGTTACTACCTGCTACTACCTTTCGTTTGTTCGTAAATACGTTATCTAACTAATAACGTAAACTTTTCTGTCTAAAATGCGATTAGCATAAAATTGTTTACTTGGTTGTTGTAAAATTGAAGTTGAATTTCTATTAAAATCATTCGGCTGCATCGCAAAAAATAAGTACACGAATTTAGACGAGAGCGCGCGTAGTGCGATCTCGTCGCAGCCGAGGTGTATTGATCGGAGTGCGCGCGCAGCGTCTGCCCAAGTGTACACAGACGATCGGTGAAGCGTTTCGTCGGCCTGCTACAACAATTTGAGTGAAAACTTAGACCCACTATAATGTCATAGGCCATATATTCTATAGCAGATAACAATTTGATTGTTTTTGTTTTCTCATTTAATTTTGAGCGTAATCCTGCTTGCCGAAATCACTTCTTTAAAATGTAGTTCATATAATAGAAAATTCCTTATGCCTGGGCCATACCAGTAAGTAAAGAAATCCTAAAAACATAATTTGTTGAGTTGTGTGAAATGCATATGATTAGATACATACTTTGCGACGTGTAATGAGCTCGATCAGCTGTGTAGATCATTGGCACTCTCCTCCTCCGAGCTGTGGCGGGAGGGCTTATCTGGCATCCTCCCGCGTGATAAATCGTCCCCTTGTATCTTCCCCCTTGCAACCAGGATATACTACGCTATCCGAACAGAACGTGAAATGTAGGTACTACTAGTACTAAGATAAGGAATCACGACTTTCATAGTTATTTTAAGAACGACATGGTTTAGATTTCTGAACTAAAGTATAAAATCGATTATTTAATCACAGCTTACAATTTAAAATCAGTATCTAGTACAGGCACAAAGTTAATTAATACGAATGATATTATTTAATTAAACAATCTTTAACACGAGTCAAAGATCAAAATTTCTCTTTAACCCTCAAGGGCGGCAGATATCGAATATCCAAATATCTTCGTAGATGACACGACATCGTTAAGAGGTTGGATAAACTGCTACCAAGGTTTAAGAGAAATGAGATGGGATACAAGAAACCCTTTTCTTGATTAATATTTCTTCATAGGCGTGGACCTTATTTCTTCATCCACTAATTAAACAGTGACATTTAGAATGAATCCGAGATCTTATATTCGTAATTTTATAATTAAAGTTTAACAAAAATTAACTCTTATGTATTTTGTAATTCTATATTTCTCATTCTCCTGTAGTGTGTGTAGTAATAGTATTAGTCTAGTTGCCGTGTAGTTCTACAGTTCGATTCAATATTATGATAAAAAAAATATTGTGGATGTCGCGCATAGGTAAACTGTTGAAAATTAATGTGAAAATTCTATTCAAAACTAATACAAAATCTATCAGAACTTCACCAGAAAATTGATGCAGCGTCAGAAGAAATAAATGCAAGGAATTTTACTGGTGTAAAGGTCTTTTGTAAGGCGTTGTAGAGCCCGTATTCGTACCGGAGGAAAACAATTCGAACATTTACTTTAGTTTAAGGAGAATAATTGAATAAAAAAATTTACGATGGTTCGTTCATTGTTTTTTTTTATTCTTACCTATTATGTTTTTTACAATAGAAAAAATAATAACCCGGTCTCAGATTATCGTTGAGTTTTGGGACACACTGTATAGAGGAAACAATTTAAAATGGTAAATTCATCACAGTTAATCGATGTTATGATAGTCACTATTTTATTAACCCGTCATTCGCAATAAATAGTACTAATAATATTTACTAAATAAACAATATTTAATGTAATATATGTTTGTGTAAACCGTTGACAATTTTCTTTAAATTATAACTTTTTTGTGTTAATATTTCAGCAATGATGCTGTTCATGTAAGTCAAAGATTACACCCTACATTTTATTAAACCACTCCATTCCATAGTGATGGAACAGGGTTGGGACATTGATCGATAAATTTCGTTTAATCATCTTAATTGATATTTATTTAACGTGATTTATTAAATAATCACAATGATCAATGTTTATTTGGTATTCAATAAAAAATTAAACGATGTATATACCTATAGTACATTTAGTTTCATATATATGTATAATCTGTCTTATAAATCTCTAAAAATCTGTCTTCCTCGTCTTCCAACAGCCTTCTATGGTTTTTCACGATGTTCAAAATTTTATGAAGATTATCTTCTGTGAAATGTTTTGAGCATATTATACATTTTTGGTGGGAAACCAATTGTCTTCTCGATCAGTTGCGTCGATCCACTTCTTTTTCTTTTCGGGGTATTTATGAAACCAATGACATATACCACAATAACACGCCACTATTTGTAAGTAATGACTTAAAAAAAAAACATCAATGACTTAAAAAAAAATCATCACATCAAACAAATATCGACTTATAAATCACAACACTAAGATACAATTGTTTTCATTAGACAAAGACAACTTTTTTTATGGAAGTGGTGGCAGACGAGCAGGCTGGTTACCTGATGGACCTCAACGTATGCTTAATTGTTATTACTTTGCACTACTAGGTTACCACTATAACTTAAACTCCGGTGAATTTGAAATAGATTACCGTGATAAAAATGGAATTTGCGTACCCATGAAACGTTATGCCATCTTTTTTATTATTGGATATCTTAGCATTTGCCACACAATTTCACTGCCCAATAAATAAAATAATAGAAACAAATTATTACCATATACGTCAACACACAGATATAATTACATCCTCATGTACTGTTCCATGTTCACTGGCAGTCGCAGTCCAGTTAATTTTTAGTTTTCGAAACCAAGCTTAAGATTTTATTCACTATCAAACATACATTTGACTGCTAACCTTGTCTCATGCGCCAATCACAACGTTACGTACTATTACATTACTGCCTCATCTATTTGTTAGCTTCAAGGTCGGCGTTCGATAGATACTTTATTAAAAATCCATTTTAGGGGACATTTCGCAACTTGTCTTGGCACAGCTTCCATGTTTAACGTGTTCTTTTTTATGTTAATATTGTATGTATGAATAAATCCATCGTTATTACCGTTCAAATCCACCTAATATTTCCATAGCATTATGATTTTATAAGAAATAAAGTGACTGTATCGTTAATTGCTAGGCAAAGCGGTTCTAGAACTTGACCTCCTTAGTAAAACACGTTTGAATTTTAGCATTATGCAATTATTGAGATGTTATTTCTGTTTTTATTCATGAAGGTTAGGTAGTCCTTCATGGTCGAGGCCAAACTACTACATTCTAAAAGTAAAAGAAAATATATTTATTAATGAACTTATCATCTGCGACCATGAAAATATTGACGAAACCTTTTGATCAACCGGATTTTATCATGATATTATGTAAACATGAATAGTAAACTAGTTTTACATGAAGTCGGGTAAAATTAAAGAGAGGCTTATATATATAAATTTGTCTTTAAAATTTATAGAAACATTGTCCCAAAATCTAGGGAGTGATGATCAACTGACTAAATACATAAAAATAGTATTTGTAATCCGAAATACTCAAATGAACGTTATTTTTTTAAATGGATAGCATTTTTATTTATGTGTGTGCTTACAAATGTTCACAAATAATTACTGAACTGCAATGGGCAAATGATGAGAATTATAAAACAATAGTTATTTACTTTATTAACGTACATGAATAAAGTATAATACAGTATGTGTTAGGTCTTAATTCTGTGTATGAATATCAGGGATACGTTTTTAAATTACAAGAGCGACTATTCACCAACAATCAATGTAGTTATTAACATACACATTCATATCTGCAAATAAACCGTACTTCAGATATTTAAGTTCAGTAATATATAGAAAAAGACGCTTTCGTTAATTCTAGGTTAAGTTAAAAACTTGTTTCTTGTAGGGAAAATGAGCTTAATGGGACGTGTGTCATTCTCGTTAGAATCGGTGAAAGGCAAGTGGCGATGGATGTTATGCTTCACTATTCATAACGAATTGTCGTCGCGAAATAAACATTGATCTAACCCGTATTCCCTTCATAAAAGTTGACTCCAGAAGGATCGTATGTCGTTTCAAAAACATTCAATTTCTCTTAGATAAACAGGTATGTGAAAGTAGCACGTTAAGATAAAATAACCAGGCTAACCAAGCAACTAACGATAGTCTATCTAAATGTTCTTCTATGCTCACTTTGTAATGTAAATGTTACCAGCATTCAGTTTGTCACGTGTATACTTATATATATATAAATGTTAAGTTGGTTTGCGCACGCTTCAAGAACTTAAACAGTTCTACACCGACGGAGCGATTGTTACTTCTTTTTCTGAGTCAGTTTCGTTCCTCATTTTTATCAATACAACCACAATACGCCACACCGAGGAGTGAATACCTTTATTGAAATACTCTTTTTTTCAATGAATAGTGTGGGTCTCTGCTAGCTTAACACTATTATTATTTAAAAAAAAAATTGAGTTGCTAAAAGGCAAGCAATTTTGGCTCTTGTCCGACACAATATTTAACACTTATTATATGCTATAACATCTTTTTATGTATATGGCTCTATTTCATGGAATTGCATCATATTTAATTATTATTATTCCTTGTTACAGGTAATTTAAAGTTAATGCAACGCGACAGATGATGATCAGATGAATATTATAATTAGTAAGTTTTCGAAAGGATGTTCGATTGCAATACTTAATTCTCAAACAACTGACTGATTTTATAACTTAAATCGAGCCAAGAATAACGTAAACATTATCTTCTGGGTTCGGTCGGTGTAGGTTATTTGTGAGTCAGTGATAATGCACCATGTCTAACATTCTGAAAGCTACACATGATACAACGGTAAGGTAGTAGTGCTCAAATGGTAACGGAGCGTCAGAAAACGTGACGATAACTGCGACACCTGTCACAGCACCAGTGAGTAACGGCTTTTCTAGTTTCACTACGTGTACATATGACCATCACAAATGCATGGAAAAACTTAAACACATAACGGATCAGACGAACGAATCTCCATTGCAACTAGCCATGCTCTATATTCCAACACGCATCACACAAACTACAATAATTTCTGTATATGGATGTGTAAACTTATACTATAACATTGAGTTTTACTTTTGATTTACATGGTAAAACTGACCATTTGATACTTTACTACTTACGTTTGTAGGAGAATGGAGCATCTCCCGACG
>JANTPX010206930.1:0-10139 GCA_024757885.1 Apantesis nais | reverse complement strand
GAAATAAAATTTTATGTACGCTTACTGGCATTGGGTACCACGAATACTCTTTAAAATATAATTCTCTTGTTGCCTTGGCGTAATTATGGAATTTGTCAACATTTATGAAATATCCGCTATTTATTGTTTCTAATAGAACATGGAAGCGTTTGATAAGCTTAACATTTACGCCAGTTATTTCTGCAGACTTTTCAGCATTTCGGAAAAACTTGCGAGCTGTATTCCCATCATTAGTGTTTCCAGTTTGTTGTTTTGGCATATCTACTAAAAGACCCAATTCACTTCTAAACTTTTCTTGCAATAACTTCTTTTTTTCTGCCACCTTCGTTTTATTTTCGGTTCCCCTAGCTTGCCATGTTTTTATATCTAGACGGTAAGATATGTGCAAGATGCATTCAAATAACCTAATCCAAGAATGCAGAGGTGATATACCCAGGGATAGAAATTCACTTTTTACCGTCTTTTCTAATATGAGTTCTTCGTTATTCATTTCACTGGGTTTGGCTCCACATATGTAGCATGTTTGTGTGGATGAACATGAAGATACTGCATTACATATTTTACCGTCTATCATACAAAATATCAGTGTTGACTTTACTAACACTTCCATGTCATTAACAATAATTTTGGTAGATACCAGTGATCTAGCTTGTTCTTTGATTTTGTCAACTTCTGTCACAATAATGTTTGGAGTTTCTTTGGCAAACACAAACTTTATGGGTCGACAGTATTTAGTTGATGATGTCGAAGGGTTTTGCCAAACAATTTGTTTACCACTTTGGCCATTCATTGTAAACATTTGTATTGGCACCATTGAAATGCTGAACAAACTTTCATCACTAGCGTGTGATTCAGAAAATTTTTGTTTGTAACGATTTTGTTCTGCTCCATCACAACCCCATTTAACAATGATTTCTAGATTTTTTAAGTCTTTTATCGTTTTCAGAACCTCTTCTTGCACTCTACATAGTCTAAATATCGTGTGATCCATTAAAGATTGAAGTTTTACTTCGGCATGTGTTTCTGAAATATTAATTTCACTTGGATAACACATTTCTTTTGCTGTTTTCACTCTGTAGTATGGAGGATATAATTTTTTTTTAATCAATTTTGATTGCTCGCGTATGATGCCATATTGGTGTGTCGACAAATTTGCATCAACCATTAATGCCAGGGCTTGGTCATTCGAAAGCCCACACTGCTTTGGATTGATTAAACACCTCCGTGCCTTTTTCATTTCCGTACCTCTTCTAGGTGAAAACAGCGAAAGCTCCTTAACAATAGCTGCTGAATCCCTTTTGCCTGACTGGCGAAGCTGTATTTCGTTTGCCATTGATATCTCTTCTGGACACGTAGTTTCAAGAAGATGACGAATTCGCCGTCTCTTTGTTTTTTCACTGGATAATTCAAAGTCTTTCGGTGGTCTTCCGGCCCGCTTACTTGTTCCAGGTAGTGAAACATCAACGACAGTTTCACTGACAATACCAGTAAATGATATGTTCGCTTCCAACCATGAAGAATTAGTATTCAGAAAGCGTTCTCGATGCCTTCCTGATTTCAACCATTTTACGTCAATTTTTTGACTAACTCTACTGATTGTTGCTTTTATACTCTTCAGAATATCATCCGTAATGGACTGGACACCAAGTTCTTGTAAAGTATAATGCAATAAAGCAGCTTGTCTTGATTCTTTGGCGTTAGCAAACCAAACGTCAAAAAACGAACGTCGAGAAATATGCGAAGTCATTCTGAAAATAAGAAATTGTTGTATGAGTGTCGCAAACTTTCGCAAGCAAATGAATAATTTTCTTGTAGTATATAAATATAGCTTTCAGAAAAATATACTCTTTGCACGGGGAAATGCGGGGAAACTAACTAAAACCCTAGATGAAACTAAGGAAGTACTGTTTATGATCAAATATTAACCTTACTTTGTTAATTTAATATTTTTGATTAAACTAATATACATACTAACAATAAAATATATGGAAATTTACCTTGAAAGTCCCACAAAAACGATAACAACACAAAATCACCACTAGCACACAGAAACACAGCGTATTCATCGAGCGAACTCAGACGAATGAAACGTAGCAACGAGAGGTCGGTCGGTGTGGCTCAGGTAGCCAGCCCACCCGACCTTTTTTTACCTGCTATTGTTTCGTGTGGATTCCCAAGAAATGCACCAGATTGTAGTATAACTTATTAGCTTTGAATTTATTCCGTTAAAAGGATAATTTAAGACATGTCCTAAATTGACTTTTGTCCATCTAGTTTATCAAAATATTACACTGTGCGGCGCGGGGAGCGGGGCGCGTAGCTCGCCGACTGGCCTAACGCGCCCGACCTCTCAACTACTCGGCTCTCAGACGCATTCCGCTACGGGCACTTCTCAACTATCATTATATTATTTGAATATACGTAACTTTGAATACAGTCCATATTTATTTAAAGTCCCATAACGGCCTATCCAGACCATTAAAAATCCTTTTAAACATTAGCTCATTAAAAAATCCTGATGTATACACAAAGAACCACTACTATAAAGAGGTTCTAATTAAGAGTTATCCAAGCATAAAAATAGGATCAGTCTTAACTTATCTTGGTTCTATTAGTCTTTTTATAATGTTTGATATAAATCATGAATTAGACATTATGACATTTATAAAAAATGTTGGTGATGTTCTTAGGATAAGAGCAGTTGGACAAGACATTAAAGCTCATGTCGCAATTGATGAGGTTAAAATTTTTTGAATTGTTTAACCAAAATATATATACAGTATGTTAAAAAGCGATTGCATATTGATTTTGTGATGCTTTAAATCTTAAAAAATAGTTAAAATCGTTTTTATACACTAAAAAAAGATTTTCTAATAAGGTATCGGAACATTTTGTTATAATATGAACTACCTTTTTATATATTTCATTTTTTTTTTTAAAGTGTTAAACAAAGATTGCATAATTTTAATTAAATACTTGGAATGCATACCCTTTGCACGATAAACTACCTCAGCTCTTTTTTTAAAACTCAAGACCAGTTTTTGACATGTTTCAACTGGTATGGACTCCCATGCTTTCCGTGCTGCTAATTTAAATTCTTCAGTATTTTTTGACTTATGACCCTCCTTTGAATGAATTTGTCCTTTACAATGGACCACAAATTTTCTATTGGGTTCAAATCAGGAGATTGTGGTGCCCAAGGTAATACTTCAATGTTTTTTTCAGCGAAAACACTCTTCGCTAACTTACTTGTGTGTTTGGGATCATTATCTTGTTGAAAGATAAAATGATCAAGTTCCATTTCACTGGCAGAGGATTTAAGATTGTTTGAAAGGATAGATAGACATTTAATAGCATTCATCTTTCCATCAATAAATACTAGTTTCCCGACACCATAGTATTTTTTTTTTACGTGGTGTGATGAAATAAATAAAGTTCAAGACTTAACTGTAGAAAACTATTTATTTAAACTTAGTTAAACGAGACTTACAAATGTACTCTATGGTTAAACTTATAAGAATTAATTACTAGTCTATCAACGCGCAGTACGTATCGGTGTGTGACATTGCTATAAACTTATACGCAGGCGCGGTACATGTGTGCGTTTCTCCCAACATTCTCTCCTGAACGCAGACCCATCGCTTTGCTGAAAGCTTCATATTTTGGTCTATGCAGTCCTTTGGTCAAAATGTCCGCAGTCATGTCTTGACTCCTTTGGTATTTTACTAGGACTTGTTTGGCAGCAATCCTCTCTCTGACAAAGTGATAGCGAACATCAATGTGTTTGCTGCGTGGATGATAACTTTCATTTCCTGAAATGCGAATAGCACTTTGATTATCACAGTGAATAACAATAGGAATATCTGATGGCCAAAAATCTTCATCTAATTGTTTCAGCCAAAGTGCTTCTTGCACAGCAGTGGCCAGAGACATATATTCGGCCTCCGTACTTGACGTACTTGGCTATAGTAGGTTGTTTTTTAGAACACCAACTTATTGCAGCACCCTGAAGAATAAAAATATACCCAATGCAGGATCTGCGATCTTCGGAATGACTGGCCCAATCAGCATCACAATAGCCTGTAATGTTGCCTTCTGAGTTTCCATCATATGTCAGTTTATAATCAATGGTGGCTTTTAAATATCTTAAGACTCTCTTCAGTGTAGCCCAATGGTCTGCAGTGGGTTGACCATTGTACCGACTTAATGAATTTACAATATATGTTATGTCAGGTCTTGTCCCTTGTGACAAATATAATAAGCACCCAATAGCTTCTTGATAAGGTATATCTCTCAATACTTCTTCCTCACTTTTGGCTTTCTTTAACTGAATATTTGGATCACATGGTGTCCAGACTGGCTTGCAATCGTCCATACCAAAACGAGTAAGTATCTTTTTAATATACATTGATTGATCCAGTGATTTTTTTTTTTGATCTTCATGTGTTATTCTAAATCCAATACATTGTTTTGCTTTTCCCATGTCTTTCATACTAAAGTTATCTTTGAGCTTTTTCTTCGTTTCTTCGCCAATTTCAGCATTATTATAAAATAAGAGTAAATCGTCGACATAAACAGAGATAAATAAAATATCATTTTTGCTCAATATACGAAAATAAATACAAGGATCAATTTTTGATCGTTTCATGCCAATTTCTAACAAAACGGAGTTTAACTTTTTGTTCCACTGTCTACTAGCTTGTTTGAGACCATATATAGCTTTATTCAAATGGCATACTTTCTCTCCTTGATTAAAAGTGGGTGGTTGAGACATGTAAATATCTTCATCAACATCTCCTTGCAGAAATGCTGTAATGGCATCCATTTGATGAATTTCTAGATTGTATTTTGCAGCTACAGCTATAAGATATCTAATCAACGTGTATCGTACAACAGGTGCATATATCTCATTGTAATCTATTCCCTTTTTTTGCTTGTAACCCTTAATTACAAGTCTAGCCTTATATCGAGTGATTTCTCCAGTATGATCAAACTTTCTTTTAAATATCCATTTGCATGGAATGACCTTCTTCCCATTAGGTAAATCTGCTAAAGACCAAGTATTATTCTGAATGAGAGACTCATACTCTTCTTTCATTGCCTGTTTCCATTCTTCAGATTCATTACTTTGAAGAGCTTCTTCAAAGCTCTGGGGATCATTGTTAAGAAGGCTTGATGTAGACTCACCATTCATGCAAATGTATAAAGATGAACTCACATTATTTGTTTGCAATTTTCTTTGCTGACGGGTTTTAATACCTGTATTATTTGCAGGCGGTATATCAACACTCCGACTTGGTAAGTATGTGTCATCTAGTGGATCATCATAATCTGAATTACTTGAAGTATATGTGATACTAGTACTCAGATTATTTGTAGAAGTCTGTTCTTTCTCACCTGCATTTTCATCATCTTGTGTAATTAATTCAGATGGTAAGTATATTTGTGTTATTTTTTGCTCCTCATTATTGTTCTTATTATCAATTTTACCTTTTTCTTTAAACTTTTTCACTTCGTTTACTTCATCATTAATATTATTTATTTTTATTCAGGTGCTGAAAAGAAGATTCTACTATGATACTTTTAATGTTTTCTTCCAGGAAATGTACATTCCGACTGATCACTGCTTTATTATTATTCGGGTCTATAAAACGGTAGCCTTTTGTGCATTTACTGTACCCAACAAAGATTAGCTGATGAGATTTCACATCTAATTTTCGACGCTTTTCTTTGGATATGTGCACCATAGCAGGAGAACCAAATATTCTCATATTGCTCAAGTCTGTCTTTTGTCCGGTCCATACTTCATGAGGTGTGATGTCTGACAAAGCATGTGTAGGCGAGCGGTTAATTATGTATGCAGCAGTTGTTACAGTTTCAGCCCAAAAATTCTTTGGTAAATCAACATTAAGCATCATGCGTTTTGCTCGTTCAATCAAGGTCCGGTTCATTCTTTCGCTCAGACCGTTCTGTTGTGGCGTGTACGGATTGGAAGTCTGATGCAATATGCCATTCTTCTTAAAAAAATTAGCAAAGTTTTTATTTACATAGTCCAACCCATTATCGCTGCGTACAATTTTAATCTTTTTATTTAACTCGTTTTCTACTCTGTTTTTGTATTCAATAAATTTTTCGAACACTTCTGATTTGCTCTTAATTATGTAAACATAGACTTTTCTTGAAAAATCATCAATGAAAGTTGTAAAATACCAGGCACCGCCAATTGAAGCAACTTGTATTGGACTACATACGTCTGTGTGGATTAGCTCTAGCAATTCATTTGCCTGGAGCCATTGCTTGGAAATGATTGTCTAGTTTGCTTACCCTCTAGGCAGCTTATACATACATACTTTTCTTTCTGTGATGATAATTGTACACCAGTCGTGCAGTTAGGCAACTTGTGAACATCATTATATTTTGATGGCCCAAACGTTGATGCCATAAATGTGTAATTTATGTTCAGTCTGTATGTATCATTTAATATATCTGCTGTAGCTATTTTTTTGATTATTTAAATTATATATTGTGCAGCCAGTTTCATAAAATTACACTTTACAACCAGATTTTATTATTTTACTTACTGATAATAAGTTTGTGGACAACTTTGGCACATATAAAACATTTTTTACTAATATTTCACTGCTGCTGCCATCTTTATTAGGTATGTGCAGTTTCAAATTACCACATCTCTCGACATGTAAAGTTTTATTATCTGCAATTTTGATTGTGGTTATCGGTGGTATTGTTTCATTCTCTAATAAATCTTTATGCATTGTCATATGCATCGAAGCCCCTGAATCTACATACCAATTCATACAATCATTCAGTTGCATGGCCGAGAAAGCTGCCACAAAACCTTTATTCCCTTCTTTACTCTGTGATTTATTTTTCAGAAACCAACAGTTTTTAGCAAGGTGTCCATATTTATTACAATTGAAACATCTTGGACCTTTTGGCTTTGACTGATACTGTGTGTTTTTGTACTTAGCTTGAGTATTTTTATTACTTGTGTACAGAGCTGAATTACTTGGTGTAGCTTTTATTTCTTGCAAAAGTTTCGTTTTAATTAGATCTGCACTTATTTTTACTCCTGAGCTTTCAATACCCATAATCATAGGTTTGTATTCATCTGGTAAACCTGCCAGCATCAAAGTCCCGAGCCATTCATCATCAACACTGAATCCTATGTTTCTGAGCTTATGAGCTGAGCTCATGATTTTGTTGACATAATCTTCTACACTAGTGCTTGTTTCTAAATTAGTGTTAATTAAGTCTCGCAATAAACCAACTTTTCTCAGTAGACCAGAGTCTTGAAATGCTTTTGATAAATTTTCCCAAACCTGTTTTGATGTCGTCGCATCCTGTATATGTATAAAATTTATCGGATCGACTAATAATATTAGTTTTGACTTTGCCTTTTTTTCTTTCTTTGGATCAGTATTCGTTCCTTGGACACATTCCCATAAGTCATCCAGTTCCAGGTATGCTCGAACTGCGAAACTCCAGCTTGTCCAATTATCTCGGCCAGTAAGTTTTTCAATTTGCATCAAAGATCCGTTTGATGTCATTTTATTTATTTTATAACTGAAATATAGAAAACTCCGGCGACCGTGTGGACAAATTTTAAGGTTATGCGTATTTCTGATCAAAATCAACTAATTTACTTTAAATTTTCACTGTACTACACTAAACAGGCAGGGAGAGGCCCATAACCTGATGAAATAAATATTTTTCTACAGTTAAGTCTTGAACTTTATTTATTTCATCAACTTCGACAAATAAAACGTTTGGGTAATGGCCAAGTAATCAATACATCCGTACTGTAGTGCACTTAAGTTGCGTCAATGTTTTGTGATTACAGAGCTATTGTGGCAGCATTGTTACCAAATTGGTTATAACTAAGTCAATAAAAATCGTGTTACGATAAATCTGACGACGGATCCTTAGTTCAGTTTTGATACATATTATTCAAAGTAATTTGTCATAATTTCATCAAAGTTAACAATTTAAAAATATCAATATTTTCAAACGAATATTAATCTACACAAATGAGTAAAATTTAAGTGACTGTTTGTGTCTCAAAATGATAGATTCTTATCACGGTCACACGTTTATTTGTACGTCGTCTGTCGTACGTTTGTCTGTCTGTGTGTTCCGGGTAATCTTCTAAACGGTATGATCGATTTTGATAAAATTTTGTCTACCGGGTAGCTATCTATATAAGGAGTAACTTAGGGTATTTTTTTCTCTCGGCCCAATCCGGAATCGAACCTGAGGCCTCATAGACTGCAGTCTTATAGACTAAAAGGATTTTCGGAAAATTCACCCTTAGGGTGGTAAAAGGAAGGATGAACGGCTGTTTGGTAGTTCAAAACAATCAAAGTTAGAATCGCGACATGAAATAACCACGTGAACGAAACCGCGGGGATATTTAGTCGTACATAATATTTCTTTATTCATCAGTGTTAAGATTAGTCTCATCGTTATAATCATGAGAAAATAAAATTTGGACAACTTGCACAAGAATTAAGGTCGAAGAACCTTATTGTGCTTCGTCGCTGTTGCTTATTAGTCACGGATATGGCCTCGCATAGACTTCCACCTTCCCCGAGAATTTCCAGCGCTTTATGCTACAAATCCATACAATGTATCCTGTTTGAAGTATGAATGAACATTGCTAAGGGTATGGGTATATTGGGAGGCAGACGACGTAGGCCGGAAAAGTGCAGTAAAACATCTTGTTTAATACCTAATTAAATATGTATGTAATAATAATATAATTAGTTATTTAGGAAACTCAGTTTCAACTTATTGATGAATACTTAAAAAAATATAACAAAAAAATTGCCTAGTTATAAAATCTGCTCTGTTCTGTGCTGTGTCAGTCTGCGTGTTCCTACATCCTAGTAAACGCATATCTTAAATCTCCGAACATGCCAACACAAAGCCCTTTGTATTCGTGTGTCACACAATAAAATAACGTGGCTGAAGCAACTGGGTCAAGGAGTGAAAGACAATACGATGCCGTTAGCTCTCTACAGCTACCTAATAAATATTCTAAGTACATGTAAAACATTTGTGTTTAACTTGTAAAGTGGAATTCTATTAGAATATATTTTTCATGATCATGTTAATTAAAGAAATGTAGAACTTTGGTGTCGAGAACAATCTAGTTTAGTTATTATTAAGACCTAAGTAGCCTTATATATTACTTGTTAAACCTTTATAGGTACATCTGGCAGACTAAGTGCGACCCTAATCAACTCAGTGGCCTCTTTTTACAAGTTTATCTTAAGTCTTATACACGTTTTAGTTCCCAGCATAAAGTCTTCAAGTAACAAATTTTGTTGTGTGATCTAACTCAAACACTTTTGGCTCTAAGAATGACGACATGAGTTGAAAAGTTACTGTGACTTTTTAAATTTATAACCCAGATCTTTGAAAAAAGATCGATGTTAACAATCAGAGGAGCAAAATAGTGTATTATATATATCTAATAATTCTACATGACTTGCAAGGTAGAATGGCATACGTTTGCACACTTAGGGAAACAAATCTCAACTCATATTTATTTGATTGCACGATATGTTACGTTACGATAGCACCAACTTGAATCAGCGCTGTGTTCTTTCTTAGTAATTAACGTAAAACGCAAGAATAGGTGAATCCCGCTGTGAGTTCTGGGAAGCCACTGTTTGTCAGTTAGATTTAATATAACTTGTGACGAATATTTGTTATCTAAGTTCCTACTAACTCTGTAGTTAGCCATTTATATCGTTTTTTACTTGATTCAACAATTGTACTTCATTTTAGGCCTGATAAGCCAAACTAGGGTTTATTTTCCATCTAGGACAATTCTGTATCTGGGTGTTATTTATATGTAGTATGTATATATAGTGGAAATATATGTAATTATGTTGAATTTAGGATCATACGTGTGTATTTCTCTGCATTGCAGATATAACTTTGAAAGCTAGAGTCACATACTCTTTTAAATTACCCTTACTGTATTATACTTTGCTGCAACTTGACTTATAAGACTATGAAAGCTCATAGTTTATTTATTTAAATACTTTCTGAATTACATTGCATAAGGCGGATTTAATGCCATAGGCATTATCATTCAGTCGATTTTTGAG
>JANTPX010205826.1:0-10144 GCA_024757885.1 Apantesis nais | reverse complement strand
CATAAAAAACCTTTGTTGTGCAATCTTTATATAATTACTTTTCACCAACTAACCACTCATTCAAGTGAAGATACTACAGGCCAAACTCCTCCTCCTTAATTCTGAAGAGACGCTGAAAAGGCACAAACACATTTGTGTCTCGTATGCTATAAGAGTCCATGGGCAGCGGTACTCCTTTGCAATCAGGTGACCCGTCTATTTGTTTGTCGCCTATAGTATAATAATATGTAACTCCTATTTAAGAGTATACAAGTGAAAAATGTAACATATTCAGTAAGGAATGTTGATCATTTTGTATTCAGTCCAATTAGCCTACGTACGAATTATCAAAGCACTCTGTAATTTGAATTTCAAACAAGCCGTGTTCAATTTAGTCAAAGTTAAATATCCTCAGTGAACAGAAAAATAAAACAAGTTCTTTACACACAAAGAAAAAAAACTACGGAAAAATCTTTAGGAAACTCCACCTCATATTTATTAAAACATCATTACGTCCCTGAACCCTCTATTAGTACAGATTTCATTTAGTGTTGGATCCCCTAAATCGTTTAAGTTAAACCGGGGATTTTCCCAGAGGTAAAGCATTTAAGGTGCATTCGCTATACTAATTGAAAAGAGGGGAAAATATTATTGATTGGCCACCTTTTTTCGCTTCGAGACTTCGGGTATATTGGAGATTAAGGAAGTTTTATTTTTGGGTTTTATGTATGAAAATACCCTAATTATGATTAGGAAAAGAAATAAGGATTTAAAATGAAATTTAAATAGTAAGAAATGTATGGTAGTTGAGTAAAAAACTTTAGGATTTACATCACTCGAAGCACTAAGAAGTTTCTATATAGTTAAAAGTACTTATGTAGCCGTAATGCCTATTTTACCTGGTATTTGTTTCTTCTCTTTTAAAATAGATAAGATATATTTTAAGATAGATCTGGATTTGTGATAAGTGTATACATATTAACTATGGCGGCTTCTTAGTTTGGTGCTAAGTTTCCATTTTCATCAATTTTACTTTTCCATATAATTGACTTTTTTGTAATCTTGTGTCCTTGACACAAAAGACAATCAGTTTAGTATTACCTTTTAACTTTATACCTGCATTTTAAATAATTGGAAATGTTTTCAGTTTCGCCTTTGTATCACAAACTATTCATATTCTGTATTAACAACATTAATACAATTTTATGAGACATCTGAATGAATCCACATAATATGGCATACTAAAAAAGTTACCAAAATAGTTTAAAGAAATTTCTTTTTAAATAAATACACAATTTCATTACCTTCACAGATGTACTTACGGTCAGTAGTTTCATTTAAAACATAATTACATTATATCCAAGTACATATATATGTAAGTGTACTCATTACCTACAACCAACAAATCCTTGTCTTCAAACGCCGTAGGTGTGACAAAACGACATCAATTTACATAATTAATCCGCCTCCCTGTGACACGACTAAGAGGATTACCCTGAACCAAATTGGATGTGGCCACTCTATTATACGTCATATATGTTGCTACCTGAATTTTTGTCACAGACTGATTAAAAACAATCGAGGATTAAGTGGTAGACATGAAGTACTGAATTGATTTAAAAAAATATATATCCTAATAAACACTTATTATTATTATATTTATGAAACCAATTTAAGAAAGAAGTATTCCTTGTAATAAATAAAACATGCCTCTTAGTGCGTAGCAAAAGATAGTACTATATTTTAAGGTATGAAAAAAGCCGTTTATGCTGAAGATCCTGATCGTGATAATAGGGCAAATTTATCAAATTATTGTATTGTCCTCGATCCTTGATAAGTATGTTAAATTTCAATTTAATTCGACGCTTTGAAGTTGGTCATAATCACTTTCGAAGATTCCATTACATACATACATACCGAGCTCATGAAAGCATATTAATGATATTTACAAATGGTCAGAAACTTTCACGTTCATAATATCATATCTTTAATTACTAACGTTATCGCGGTAAAAAGTAGCCTACGTTATTTGTTGATAATGTAGCTCACCATTGATGAAAGAATTTTCTTAAAAACGGTTAAGTGGTTTAGGCGTGACAGTATCACATGTGTCTCTTTTTATAAAGCTGTAATAATCCAGAACGAGAATAATGAACGAGATCGGGAGAGCTCGTCGGCGGCGGTACCAGCCGTTGACGGAGCCGACAGACTGTGTGCCTCTGGTTTTTTTTTTATTTTTTATTATTATAACACCTCCAATGTGCTTTGGAGCCTATTTCTAACAGTACTCTTACATTCCAGTTCTCGCAGGCGCTGCCTCTCGTAATTTCATGCCACATACCTTTTCTTTCTTTTATGCATCTAACATTCTATATCCAGGTGGGATGCCTGCTATTTTAATTCTATCTATCTATAGTTTATTTCTTTATTTCATATATTAACACGGGTGTAATAAATAGTGACACGTAAGTATTCTTTTTATTTACAGTTTTCTTTTTTTTTGTTTTGTTTTTATATGCTGTCTTATTCTAAACATTATTTTGGTTACACTACAAACTATCGACTTATTCTAATTAATTACACTTTTTTACTATACAGTTTATTACACACTTATTTGCTATTTTAATAGTATGAATAACAATAATAATCTTATGTTATTTTTGACTCATACATTTAGGTGCTATTCCTCTTATTTACTATTTTTACAATTTCCGTACAGTATTTAATGAATCTTTCCCTATTTTTTCCACTAATTAATATGCTCAGATTTGCAGTTGTAACGCTCATATCTATTTCCTGCTCTATGTCGTGTCTCCTCTTACTAAAGATAGGGCATTCAGTAATTATGTGCGGGACGGTTTCTTGCGCGCTCGGGTCACAAATACATGATGGGTTCTCCTTACACTTGAATCGCGTCAAGTATTCGGAGAACCCACCATGCCCCGTTAGTAATTGGGTCGTCGTGCCGGCTATTTCCAATTTGCGGATTACCCTGTAAGCTGACAGTGCGCAGGGGAAAAAGAGCCTGGTGACGGAGGCGGTCTCGCCCTCTTTGTATCTCCTGTTCCATTCGTCAAGCGAGGTCTGTCTAAGACCTCGCTTCACGAACGAGACAGGGCACAAACCGTAATCCGGTGCTTTCTTCAGCCTCAGAGCCGCCTCCTTGGCGAGCTGGTCGGCTCGCTCGTTGCCCGCCAACCCTGCGTGGGCCTTGACCCAGTATAGGGATATTTCCTTACCCTGGGCCATGCCTTGCCGAATGGCTCCTCTGGCTTCCACTGCTAGGGGATGGAGGGCATGACGGTTTATCACCGTCAAGAGGGCGGCTCTGCTGTCACTGAAGATACCGAACGTGGTCTCGCCTCGTCTGAGTACCTCACTGGTCGCTTTGCACAGGGCGAGCAGTTCAGCCTGGTAGACGGTACAGTGAGGGGACAAAGCAAGTTTGAGGGCCTTGGTCTCGGAGTCATTATTCCAGAAGGATAACGCCGCACCGACCCGGCCCTCAATCTTGCTTCCGTCCGTGAATATGCGCACCTCGATGTTGTTGGTGGCGTGTAAGTGTTCCTCGTCTTCCAGGCTTTCAAACCTCAAAGCCCTGTGTTCCGCGGGGTGAGGCGCCTCAATCGCTGGAGCCATTCGCTCGATCTCTCTGTCTCCCAACCATGGCTGGCATACTCCTCTTTTGGCCTCATACAAAGAAGCCACCTCACGAACCCTGAGGTCCAAGGGGAGCATGCCAGCCAGGATTATTGCTGAGTGCAAAGAGACCGTTCGATAACTCTTACATAACTTTTGGGCGAATCCGCGTTGCACCACGTTCAGCTGTTTTCGGACGCCAAGCCCATTCACCGCGGCGCACCAGCTGCTGGCACCATAAAGGATGGTTGGTTCTACTACTGCGACATAGATGGTGCGGATCACTTCGGGGTGAAGCCCCCAACTGATCCGAGCCATCCGTGCTAACTTCTGATAAAGTGCTATAGCCTTTCTGCACACGTTTGTGATGTGGGTGTTAAATGTAAGTTTGTGGTCGATGGTGAGCCCCAGGATTTTTATTTGGTTGGACAGACCAATGTCTATCCCGCCCATGTTAAGGCGAGGGAGATCGTATTTAAGCCTCCGCGTAATTACCATCGCACATGTTTTGTGCGGTGCGAATTTCAGCTTCATTCCGATACCCCACGCCCGCACGTGTTCGAGAGAGGCATTGGCTCGTCTTTCCACCTCTAGAGCGGTATCCCCGTCGAACACCAGCACCACGTCGTCCGCGAACGCTTGTGCATAAACCGCCTTTTCCTCCAGTTGATGTAATATTGGGTCCAGTAGTACGTTCCAAAGAAGAGGCCCTCCTATCGATCCCTGGACGCATCCTTTTTCTGTGGAACGGTAACACTCCTCGCCCGCATACCTGACCCTGACCGCTCTATCGCTGAAGTAACTGCTGATGACTCGCCTCAGATTCCGCGGACACTTTTCCTCAGCCAGACGTTGCTTGATAGCTGGCCACCAGGCGCTATCGAAGGCGCCCTCTATGTCCAAGGACACCATAACAACTATTCTCTTTTCACAGAGCTTGGCCCTTATGTGCCCCATAAGGTCATAGAGGGCGTCTTCGGTGCTCCTCTGGGGCATGAAGCCGTATTGGCGAGTACTCATCCTTGGTAATAGGTAGAATTTGAGGCGAGCGACCAGCATCCTCTCGTACACCTTTCCCAAGACAGGCAATAGCCCAATAGGTCTGTACGATTTGGGGACGGTGTACGAGTCTTTTCCCGGCTTCCGTAATACCACTACCACAGCCTCCTTCCATATTTTAGGAAAGTAGCCGCGGCGGAGGCACCGGTTTAACAGCCCTAGGAATAAAGAGGGGTCGGTACCTATAGCGCGGGCGCAAATGTCGGCTGTGTAACCGTCCTTTCCGGGGGCCTTCTTGGGGTTGAACCTTTGTACCGCATCTTGCAGCTCGGTTAAACTAAAAGGTGGATCATCATTATGATGACCCTCTTCTTCATCTTCCTTTTGTGCGGCTTGCCTTATACTGCGGTGTGTCGCATCATCGTCGGCCTTCCGGTCTTCCGGATAAAAAACGCGCGCGAGCAGTTCAACCGACCCCCTTGCGTCCAGGTGGACCCCTTCTTTGACCAGCATCTGGTCTTCCTCTCTCACGGTAGCCCTACCCATGACCCTATAAATGCTATCCCACATTCCTTCTTTATCCTGTTTTCCACAGAAGTCCTTCCAACTTTCGACCTGTGCCTTCTTCACCTCGGACTCGTAGAGCTCTTTCTCTTGTAGGTACTGCAGAACTACCCATTCCCTTCGGACCGGCGCAGCGTTCCTAATACGGCGTCTCTTGGTCGCCACTTTCTTCTTTAATTCGGCGAGTCTCTCCGACCACCACGGCACAGCAGGTAGCTTCATACTTTTTATCCTAGGGATATTCCGCTCACACGCTTCCCCGACTAACTTGGTGTACTGCACCACCATGTCTTCAAGCCCTTGGATGTTGGTCTCTTCCTTCGTCTTGATGTCACTTGAAGATATTAGTCGGGTCAAATGGGCCTCGAAGTTTTCCCACTTCGCCTTTTTGGTGTTGTAAATGCGTGTTGTGCGTTGGATCTTTGTCCCTGTTGACTTTCTTAAGTTGATGCTAAAAGCTATGCCGTTGTGGTCGGAGCTCACGACACCCTCGTCGACTCTCCATCCGTCGATAAATGGTATTAGGTCGCTCGTGCAGGCCGTTACGTCCACGTAGCTGCAGTACCTCTGTCCGCCCCTCACAGTGTCGAAAGTTGGAATATGTCCGGTGTTCAGGACATGGAGGTCTAATTCTCCAAGTGCCCCACTAAACGCCTTGCCTCTAGCGTCCTCAGTTCTGCTGCCCCACCAGGTACTTTTGGCGTTTGCGTCTCCGCCAAAGATGGTTAGTTTGGAGACTGTCTTGCGCTTGATGGTCTTTAACTTCTCTATATAAGGTCCTATGGGTTCATTCGGCTCGAAGTAGAAGGACACCAGCGTGATCATCCAGGCACTGGTCCGGATTCCCACCACCACGATGTTATCGGTGGTGAGTTGCGGGTACTGTACAACGTCCAGGTTTGGGTCGAAAACAGCAACCGCTGCTTTCACAGTCCCATCTCCTTGCCCAGTGTTCTGGAAGACCCTAACGCCCTGGTGTGCCCTCATCCTTCTCACCGTCCCCACATAGGGCTCCTGTACTAAGGCGACCGCGATGTTTTGCCTCGACGCTTCGATTTTAAGCTCGTCCGAAGCAAGCTTCCGTCTCCCGAGGTTTATTTGCAAAACCTTGTATGGGGCTGCGTTCATTGGGGAGCCCTCAGCAGCGGTACTGGGTAGTGGCTCTTGCTATCTCCTCCCATTTTTGTCTCGTTGGGCACGAGCTACTGAAGACGCTGTGCCCTGTAGTGCTCAGTTTCGCCTTCTGGCAGTTACAGCAGACGGGTTCTGTACCAATGGCGTAATCAGGGCACTCGGCTCGCATATGGAATCCGCCGCAGTGGCCACACCGTGGTTCGGTCGTGGCGCAGAACCTTCTGCTATGCCCGTAGCCCAGGCATAGGGAGCACTGCACCAGGGGCGACTGGTCAGCCACCCTGATCGGTTGCAGATCGACGTGCAGCCTCCCCACGCTCAGGGCACGGGTCCAGACTGCCGGGGAGACCCTGAGCACTACATGGCACGTCAAGGGATTTCTTGCTGTCTTTTTATACTGTACAGCCATCCTGTTCTGTTCCGGGTCTAAGTCCTGGAATATGTCGCGGTTTTTGGACCTTATTGCGCTAAGCAGTTCCTCATCCTTATGGCTCTTAAGGACGCTGTACAGTATCAAAAGAGGGTCTTTATTTTTGACCTCCTCTATGGTGAGGCTCTTTTCCTGCTCTTTTAATCTTTTTTGGGCCTTGTTCCTCTCTTCTTCAGTTCTATACCCTATAATCACTCTTCTGTCTTTAGCCTTCCTCACCTTCTCCACCTTGACCCATCCTTCGTCTTCGCTCGCTACTTTTCTAAGCCGTTCCAACACCTGCTCTCCTGTGTCTCTCTCGTCCTTTGACGCTACGACGACGGAGTGCAGCGTCACTCGCTCTAGGAGCTGGGCACCAGAGCTGTTCGCCACCACCCTCGCGTATGTCGCAGGCCCTTTCTTTTCACTCCCTTTGGCTCTTTCTTCTTGCCTGTCGATCTTCTCCTTTATTTCTAGTAGGATTCTCCCGTTTTCCTTCAGTAATTCCTCATTTTGCTCTACTTTTTTAAAAAGATCGTTCTCCAAGTTATCTTTCTTACTTACCTCCTCCACTACTACTTTCGTATATTGTTCCTTAAAGTTTTTCTTCCTCTCTTCTTCGTAGATCTTTATGATTTTTTCTAACTGATTCACCCTAACCTCTATTTCTTTTCGTATTTCACGTTTCATATTTTTTGATTCGCTCAATTGCTCTCTGATTACAGCGCAGCACTGTGTGGCCGTAGTGCAGCGTCTTTGAGTCGCGGGGACCGGCTTTGTTGTTCGTTCCGCCGACCCCTCTTTGGGTCGTCGGAGATTTGGCACTGGTCTTTGGTGCAAGGTTCCTCCGCGGAGCTCTAATTCGTCTACGCTCCTTCTGACTGGCTTGGTAGGGTTTACTTCTATTGCGGGACTAGATTTACCGGCGGGGGGTGTACTATGTGGAGAGGTACTTGTCCTCTTTACGGGAGTTCTTACTACGGACATCGTGAGGTGTACGTCAATAAATTAAACTAGGTCAATAGATTTCAATAAAAGGTAATTTTGTAAAAGTTGTAAATACCAGTGTAAAAAGGTCAAATTAGAATTATAAATTTATAGAGAATTAGTCACCTTAAACTATAAATACTGCGTACGACTCGAACGCAACGGTTCCGGCGCCCGACCCAGATTTCAGCTCCAGAGGAGTGTTGCTGTTTATATGTTTGTGTTTTGTGTGTGTGTTGGTATGTGTATTGTTTAGGTGTTACTGGATGTGTCACCTAGGGTGTATGTGTGTTTCGCGTATGTAGTGTTGTGTGCGTGCAGATAGTATCTATCGTCCGTTTACTCACTGTCCACTTATTGGACAGGTACTATGTTTTCCGTTCCAAAAGGATATACTTCCGGGGTTGGTCAACTAACTAAAGGTATGAGTCAAATATGTACACAAACAAAATAAAGAGTAAAATAATAAACAAACAAAACAAAGAAAAAACAATAAAATATAAAATTTAATGTTCTCGTAGAACCACGCTACAGTCAACGTGCCAATAGAGGACAGTTATAGTCAATATTTGCCTGTAGAGCAACCTCCAGGGTCAGGACTTACTCAATAACTCTGAATTTTCTACTAAACTAGATTAACTTACAATATATTCAAACTAAATTGAATTTGTAGAACTAAGCTACAGTCAATTATTTATAAAACTATCTCTACCTAGAGCCCAAAAGAGGCGATCGTTAACTTAATCTAAACACAGTCATAAGTGGTAATATTTACTAAATGTAGAGTTTTTAGCTCTATGTAGAGCTGTCTTGCTTATAGACTATGGGGGATGTATAGTCCCTGTCTTTACACTTAACTTATCCTATGTTGCCACTTTTCAGACTCAATACGCCAATGACCTGGTGTAGAGTCATAGGCTAGTTGTGAGGGTTTTCCGCAGCTTCGCAGCCCAGGGGGAAGACCGCTGTGCCCCAGCAATTGAGAAAAGAGACCGCAAAAAGTCAACTCAGGAACGGCTCTAGCTAGAGTCGCTCTAACGACCCTGTCGGAAAGGTCTCCGCGTGTGCAGGTTGTTGGACACCCCGTTTGTCAAAATCGGTCTAGTAGTTCCCGAGTTATATCAGTTTCGAATTTGGCCGAAAAATGACGTATCGTGAGTAGAAAACGAAAACGACCCCCCCCAATTTTGATCCTAGAGGCCGTTTTTTTATCTCGTTTCAATTTCGTGGTCTAAAAAATAGTTTCCACGGTGTCCGGACCTGGTTTGGTCTTCTAGCTCCAAAGTTACAGCCTTCCAAAGTTTTTGAAAAAATAAACCCAGAAAACACGTAGGTATTTTCTAGGTTTCTTTATATAGGTCTGAATCACTATAGTAAAGTCAGTAAAAAATCTGAAAAGTGGCGGAACTTATAGCTAAGAGACCCAGGTTTCTGGGCCTGGAAAGATATATTTAAAAACTACGCTGCAATATGGTATATATACAGTTAAACTTCTAGTAATTACTTAATGACTACTTAAACCTAGAAACTTAGAGTCCATATAACTTTTTTATTTATTGTCCGATTTCAGTGAAAAAAGTACCTACATACAGGGCTCTACGTCGAATTTTATTTCTTAATGTGTTTTTGGGTCTGGGGGTGCGTTAACAGCCCTTACGTAGTCAAACAGGAAAATATATATATTTTTAATGTTTTATAGTCTGTATATACACTGATTTGTGTCCGATTGCACTGAGAAAAATTTCACTAGTGTCTACACCCCTAATAGTTTACGACAAAGGATAAAAAAGAGGGGGTCGTCGATCAACCCTAGGAGCTAGGGTTGTCGGAAGTAAGCGACACTTTAATTTACTACAGTATTCGAACCACTTCACTTTTTTGGATTCTCAAAACGGTTCCTGGTTCCTTAATTGGTCCCGCACGTCCTCCTATCTTTGGTTTTCCTCTGGTATCCCGGGATCAGAGACCTCGTTGCCATGCGGTTTCGTGAAAAAAGTCTATATCTTCCGAGACCCTAGCTGGAAAATTCTGAGAGGGGTCTCAAAAGGTTCACACCCCCGAGACGCACCCTCTTATAGTTTAAAAACCGGGGGTCACCGATCTAGATCCGGAGTAATCACCGTTTTTATCAGTTTTTCACTTAACTTAACCTATAATTATTAGTTTTTGTTCTAGCAAATTCTACAATTTTGGTCCAATTTGGATGCGGTTTTCGGCACTTTATAAAGCTCGCAAACGCGCAACTTTTGATATTTTGCACTTTATATATTTTAACACTTTTACCACTTTGACGATTTTTAGTAAACGTAGCGAGTTAAAAATGCTGCTGTCGCGACGGTTGTTTTCAAGCAAGTTCCCCCGCCGGGGTTTGCGGCGGGGCGGTGTGTCGGAATCGGACCGACTAAAACCACACGGTGTGCCACTCTGCGCCTG
>JANTPX010204718.1:0-10148 GCA_024757885.1 Apantesis nais | reverse complement strand
TATTTTACAAGTCAAATTCATGTAATATAATATGATATAAATAGATTATGTTATGATAACAGGAGTCGTACGACTTTAAAGGACAATGGTGAGTCTCCATACAACAAAAAAAAAGTTGGAATCAAATTGACTTCGACAAGTTTTAAAAACGTAGATATTTATTAGAACTAGTTTCCCATTAATGACATTTTAAGACGCTCAAATTGTGGTCAACTCGGAATTCGCCATTGTCCTTTGTGTAGTAGTTATAACTAATGAATAAACTATTTTCTATGTTATCTTACGTTTTGAAGTTGTGGTGAATGTGACGCTACCGGACTTTGAATTTGCGATTGCTGATATATCTGCAAGAAACACATAATATTAAAATGCTCTGGTATCAAGTGTTAGATTCAATATTTTTGTTTAGAAGAACCATACGTGAGTTTGTTTTCTTTTCTGTGTATTATTAAACGTTATAGATTTTTTCGATTTCTTTTTAAAGTAGAATCACAAATTATTACCAAAGTAATTTCCAAATCTACAAACCTGAGGACTCCTACTAGGAGTAGGCAACTGAGGACTGGTCCTCTGCGCTTGTAATTGTTGTAAGAAATGTTGCGGCGACATAGAAGTTTGCATCGGTGATTGCTGAGTATGCATAGGCGACTGTTGTAAATGCATCGGCGATTGCTGCGAATGCATCGGCGATTGCTGAGGCATCGGGGAATGTTGAGACGATATCTGAGTTTGTTGAACATGTAAAGGCGACTGTTGATGCATTGGAGATTGTTGTGGATGCATAGGGGATTGTTGTGGATGCATCGGGCTTTGCTGTGGATGCATTGGTGATTGTTGTGGATGCATCGGTGACTGTTGAGGATGCATTGGAGATTGTTGAGAAAGGTTTGCCTGTTGCACATGCATTGGTGATTGTTGAGAATGCAAAGGAGACTGCTGCGTGTGCAACGGCGACTGGGTCGATGGATGTAGAGGCGATTGTGACGTATGATGCAAGGGAGACTGCTGAGAATGCAATGGCGATTGCATCGGTGACGTCAGATGGTGTAAAGGAGATTGAGGGGCAAGTGAGTGTAAGGGAGATTGTGAATGTGGGGATTGAACATGTAAAGGTGACATCGCAGGTCTAGATCCCGGGGGTCGGGGCGTTTGTGATCCCGTTTGCATAGAGCCTCTAACTCCAGATAATTGTTGTTGACCAAATTGCACCATGCCGCCTACAGATTGCGGTCTTTCTTGTCCTCCTGATAACTGCCTCACTAATTGTTGTTGTGGCGCTCCAGCTTGTTCTATCACTAGAGTACGCCCACCTTGAAGCAATCTTCCTTGTGCACTTAGTGGTGACGCCACTAACCCTATTCTCTGTTGTGAAATCGATTGTCCATCAGCTCCTATGACTGTCTGCTGCGTTCGTATTAATGTTTGTTGCTGTTGTATGTTAGCGCCTTGAAGTCCAAGTTGTAATGGCCGTGTTATAGTACCCTGCTGTTGTACTTGTTGGCCTTGATTTAGGTTTTGATTTGGCACGAACCCAGTTTGATTATTAGTGATTTGTTGCTGGTTAATAACCGTTTGTTGAACCAGTTGCGGATTCTGTTGCCGTTGTTTTGTTTCGTATTCCTAGATTTAAAAAAAAACATGACATAATTATTACACTGTTTTGTGTTTTCTCTATTGTTTAATCTATTGTGTATCGACAAAAAATATCGTTTCTGCCTCAGATTTTTAAATATGTCTATGAGTCATGTACGTAAGCCGAACATGTTTTGGTTGAAATAAATTCTTATTTTGATTTAAAACTATTTTTCTCACTTTAGTCTTAATAGATATAATATTAATGTGAAAATATATATGATCGTATCGGAGCGGAACGAAACGAAATTAAATTCATTTCATTTATTCATTCATTCATTAAATTCATTAGAACTTTGGACTTATGAAAGTGTTCAAATGAGTGATTAAGAGCGGGTTATTATTTTCGTTTAGACATACCTGCATAAGCATACTATGCTGTCGAGCCTGTTTTCTCGCTGCCTCTAGATGTTTCTGAAGTGCTTGTTGTTCCGTGGAAACTCGCTGCAGTTCGGCTGCGTCGTTTGGCAACAGTTCGTTGCCAGACTTGCGTAGCTGCCGCTGTTTACTATTCAGCGACTGGAAAGTCAAGAGTAGTAGTCAAGTGTAAAGTCAGGCCGCCCGCTCGCTAAGCTAAACCCTGAGTTAGTCACAGGATCGTTCGGTTATTGTGAAGAAAATACCTGAAAATGAATCTACAGGCGGCCGGGAGGACGGCTCGCGCTACTAAGCTCACGAACACGAAAGCGCACTACTGCTCACCTTGCGGATCTTGCGAAGCTTTTGTACTTCGACTTCGTAGTAGCGCTGCTGGTCGGCGGCGAAGGCGTTGTACTGCTTCAGCCACTGCTCGTACAGCAGCCGCACGTGCGGCTCCGCGTCGCCGCGCTCCGGGGGCGCGGGCGGCGCCACGGGCGCCACGCCGCCGTACAGCGGCACGGCGGGCGGCGCCAGCGGCGCGGGCGCTACGGGCGGTGGCGGCACCACTGTCCCGCTTCCCACGCCACCCACCCACTCTCCGTCGCGCTCTTGCTCCCGCTTCTCCTGCTCCAGAAGCTCCTCGAGAAGCAACGGTTGCTCCTGGTTTACGTTCTGACGGTTAAAGTTAGCCTGTTTTGACGAGGGACCTGCGTCGTCGCCCGCCACCGTCACCGGTCACGATGCGATACATATATTAATTTTTACAATACCTATACATTCCTGTTTCTTTAAATCAAGCAATGACATCATTTATAACAGTATATGTCAATGGCAAATTAAAATATATTTTTTGTATTTTTTTTTTCGTTTACCTGCCTCATCTTGAATTTTGAGCCGATTGAAACAGTAATTTATATGTTTTGCATGATAAATAAGCTATGCCATGTACGTATGAGATTTTTCTTGGAGTTTTTTCGAGTACAGCATTAAAATCGGAACATAACTACAGAACTTTCAGCCGGCTCCACAAGTAATATTTTAAACTACATTTCCACGGTTGATGAATACCCTCAGACTTCTTATTCTAACACAGATAACTTAAGAGATAAATCAGCTAATAGTTTGGTGCGGCTAATCGAAGATTCATAAATAAAATGTGATATTCTAACGCAGTGCTAAAAATATGAGTACATTTATAAACTGTACTTTAAAACAGCAAAATAATTACAATCTAAGAAGTTCGCTATTGAAAACTACAAGTCTTAATGAATGTTTGTGTTTTTACATATTACTTTAATTTAGAAATACATATATAAAAACTGTTTCAAACGGAAGAAATGTATGTTATTTGCACTTTTCAAGAACGTGAAAATAGAAACTTCATTTTACTATCGTGTCGCATAGCTTCGAATAACATGTTTAAATTATTTATTTATTTAGTGTGACACTATTATTCAGCTCGTCGTTTGAATATTTATATTTAGATACTTACTTTTATTACATTAATGTTATGCTCTGAACATATTTTATTCATTCCTTTCGTTACAAACTATTCTCGCCAAAGAGTAAATAACGTCTAATATATTCATATGGTAACACCGGACAACTTATTTTTATCCTATGCTAATCTCCATAACTAAACAATGTAACTAAACAAGATGAGACAGGTATGCACTTTAACACTCTCTTTATGACCTATAGTTTTCATAAAGGCTAAATATTACATCAGAACCTCAATTTTCATAAACTTGTTCTATGCTAAAGTGCTTGTATAACTGTTAAAGAACGTTAGTGTTGTGTTAGGAAGGATGCTGAAAAGGTACAAAGGTTAGTAGTCAGTACGCATGCGTGCGACGAGCAAGCCAAGTAAAAAGCATTAATACACCAATAGGTAGTTAGCGGTGACAACGCCCTCTAACACGAAAGAAGATTAGACCTTTAAAATTATGAAAGGAAGTCTAAAAGTAGAGGATAGGAAGGATTTTTTTTGGTAAATACCATATAATATCTAATGTCCTTGTATGTATTTTTGCGATAGTTAAAAAAGTATGCGTATTAATCAACAATAGTTTATTTACATTTTAGATTTGTTGAACAGTTGTTTATAAAATTGGTTAAGGTATAACCTGTGTGTGTTGACGTATAACAGGAAGGATTTGAGAGCTTCCCATACAATTAATATTTGTGTTGCATACATTAATAAGTCTTCAAGTAACATTTATTATTTATTTTTAAAAAATAGGCAGCTTTTCTGTGTTGAGAGTTGAAGGTTCAGGACCAATCGGATAGTGGGAGATGAATCCAGAGGTTTTAAGGTTGGATGCAGGTTCTACGTGAGGGTGGGATCTGACCTGCAGTAGCAGCGGGCGGCGATGCAGCCAGTCGCCCCACTCCGGCGGCTCATAACCCTGCCCGCCAACAACCATCAATCACCGACATGCAAACAACACGCATGTACCAACGTCGTACACATACAGCCTACGGTTATCGCGATACAATTCATACGACTTTATACGACGCCGATCACGTAATAGTAAATAGCGCCATAATTTGATTAAACACGTGTTCAATAGATATACTCAAACAACAGTAATGGGTCTGTACAGTAATAAGTAGTTTGATAGCGTTATATTTCTTTACAAATTGCCTTTTTCCTATTTTCAAAAAGATCTGCAGACGTGATTATGATTAATGATAAAAGTGATTTATTTGTAATTTTGATAGTATTAAACATTATTTTAGCGATCAATATTTTTTGTATTACACCAGTAAACTCATGGAAGGTATCAGAAAGTTTCTATGACTAATTAATAGTTTTAAGTGTGGGACTTTACAAGTACAAGGTTTCTTTTGTCTTTAATAATTATTATAATTGCTGTTTACAGAGACGCCCCTTAAAAAATAAAAGTAAAATGTTTAAATTACGGATATTTTTGTTATTTTTACGAGGAATTAAACTTTATACAAGTATCGGGTTTATGATTAGTGGAGTGTAATCTGTCTCAAGAAACACAAATACCTAAAAAATCTTTCTTAAATGTTATTTATATTTCTTGGTGAAGCTCAGTTTTTCTTACAATAATAGATATAAGGCAACACACTGAACTGAAGGGCAACATGTTACCATTTTTTGTAATTCACAAAACGCTTATCTCATTTTAGGCTTGCCAAATCGAACTTTTATAATTCAACTGACAAACAGAACATTAGTTAGTGAATGTCAATGAAAGGTTTATTTTTTAACTAAAGTAATTTTCAATTCTAAAACAAAAAAAAGTTGCACTAATTTCAGATAAGCCTTAATATCGCATAAAAACGTCTTCATAATCGTACTTCAAGGAAAGCATACTCTGGCTTAATCTAGCATAAGCTATGCAAAATATCAAAGAAAAAATTGAAGTCGTATGAATTGCAAGCGATTATTCGATATACCCATGCAATATTAGTTCTCTAAGCTTGTCGTGAAGTAACCCAGCGATGTATTCATAGTTAATGTATATTTACAGTCGAGTGACCGCCACCAAACATAGACAAATTAATATTGCTATGGATATGACATATCTTAACATTGTCTGCGATACGATCAAATATCGAAGCTGATGAACAAATTTAAAGGGTTCACATTTAAAACGATTCTAGTGAGATATTTTAGAAACTAATCGTTTGACTAAAATGTGAACCCAAGCTTACTGCGTACATTTAAAGCTTATAAATTTCTCTCGACATTGTTAGGTCGAAAGAAATTTATACGAAAACACGTAAAAAAAATTACTGCATGCACGACAATGTATCCAAAAATCCTCCAAGACTATACGGTACTTATTTAATAGTATGAATGTTTCAAATTACATAATTATTAGTTTCATTCAATTTAGTGTATTTTGATTATTTTTTCTTAACCTTAAAATGGGTTCTTTTTAATAACAGATCTTGACGTCACTATTATTGGTTCTGTATGTTTGTCTGTTATATATTTTTAAATCACGGATTGTAAATGAACTAGCATTAACAAGGTCGAAACATCAGAATAAATTGTCTTTATTTTTAGAATAAACATCAATAGGTGAACTAAGTGGAATTGCTGTTTTAAGGCTTTTCGTTTCGTAGCAACGTCAAGAGCTGTTACTGAGTGACGTGTATATTACGTCACCGCTGTTCGCGAGGTACATACCTGTGGGTAGGGCGGAGGCGGCGGTTGTTGCTGCCGCAAGGTGCCGGGGTACGGGGGAGGCGGCGGCGGCCGAGTCACGCCCGGGACCCCTGATACTGTCGCTGTTAAAGTAAACGTCATCATCATATCATCAGGAATGTCTTATTATTTAGCAAAGGCCTATTCACCAGTAAAATAAAATATGTTGTGCATACGAAATACGTCTTTGAAGGTAGGCGCCAATTTTCTTTGTTTATTTAATGAACTAAGAGATTTTGAATATTAATAATAAATGGTGGCAATTTTGTGAACGAACCGTGTGAGACTCAATAGTCTCAATTTTGAGTTGCCAGTGTCAAGTGCCAGTAGTAAAAACTATTAGAGTCGGTTATCGAAACACGAACGGACCAAAGGATTTCGAGGATTTCGAATCAAAGGATAGATAGATGACAAGAGTGGGAGACACTGACCGTTGTAGGGCAGGTGGGCGAGCGCCACGGTGCGGTCGGGGCGCACCACGCCCACGGAGCCGTCGGCCGCCACGAGGCGCGTGCCCACGGCGTAGCTGCGGCCGGCAGCCAGCGCGGCGTTGACCTGCTGCGTCATGGCGTGCACGATGCTGGCCGCGTTGCTGGCCGCGCTGCTCGCGGCGCCCGCGCCCCCCGGTGTTGCGGTGCGCGCGCCGCCCTGAGCGCGACAAAACAATTCACGTTCATTTCGAGCCCGATTACTTCATTATATCTATTTTTTTAGTTATTTTTACAACAATGTATAAAATTTATATTATGACAATACAAATTAATAATTTTTATAAAATATTGTAAAAAAGTATTTTTAAAATTACTTATTTAAATATACTATAAATACGAATGTTAAAAAAATTCTAAGCTCAAGGATAGCTTGAATGAGTTTTATATATTATATACTAAGTCTAGATAAAGCTATGTTTAGTAAATTTCAACAGACTATTATTAAACTATATGGTTTTTAATTTCTAAATAGACAAAGTAAAGTTATCTTACCTGAGCGAAATGCATGTGTTGGTTCGCTGCAAATTGTACTTGAGGCCGCTGAACCACTTGTTGGGTCATCACTTGTGGTTGTCCACCTTGGTTAAACTGAGAGGATTGAATAGGACGTTGCTGCTAAAAAGATTGGTGAAAGTCATTTTAAAATTTTAAAATATTCTTATAAATAAATATGAAGTCAAAAAATGAAATCAGAAGACAAGATAGGAAATACTGCCTCCTGCAACACAGTTTAAACTAGCGCAGGAGCCAGGGGATTCCTAACCAGATGTGTACCAAAAGATATGTCAATAAAGTATTATTATTATTAATACAAACAGTCTGCCCTAACTCTTTTTTACATATCATTCTTGAATATACTAAGTAATAATATTAATAATAACTTACCTGTTGGTGTAGTTGAAGTCGTGGTGCATTGGCAAACATTTGTGCGAAGACTTGACGCTGTTGCGGTTTGTCTTCACTTTCGAGTTTAACTTCTGATTTAATTGCCTGCATTGCATTCTATTAAACAGATAATTTAAAGAAAAAGTATATTTCATTGTTGAAATCTGAAAGATTGGTACAAGGAGTATAAGTTTAAACTTGAGTAGAAGTGTAGTTTTCATTTTTTTAGTTTTAATTAGTTCATTTACCCACAAATCGTATCTAATCCTAGTTACATGTAATTTTAGTAATTTAGACCTGAGACTTAAACCGTAGGTCTGATCGCTTAAGTGTTATTTTTCAACGTCTCAAGAATAGTTTTTTCGCACCCTAAGCAGACCTTTGGGATAAATATACATTTATTCTAAACGAAATCATATATAAAAAAACATAACTTTCATGCGAGGAAAGATGAGGTCAAAAGCTATTATTGTAATCATCTCACTGATTTTTACGCATACCTGTAATGCCATCTGTTGGTTCTTCGTAATAAATCGCTGCAGACCGTCACTGGACATATGCGGTGGCCCTTGCCCAGCCGAGGACTCATTCTTAGGTTCATGAAGTTCTTGTTTTATATCCTGGATCTCTGGTTTTATTTCCGATTTCGATTCTATATTTTTGACAGCTTTTTGAATATCATTGTACATTTTATTATCTTGACCGTTTTCTACTTCATCTCTGAAATAATTTTATTAGGTATTACAAGGTTATTATATTTATCGACTTAACTGAAACTATAATAAACTAGTACTTACTCTGGTTCCCTTTTAGCGTGTCTCTCAGGCATACCATCATCGGCCAGTTCCAGGCCATCGAGAATGTGTTCAGCATCATTGAGAGCTGCTAGCTCTGGATCTGCGTATTCTAATATGTTAAACTGTTCCCCTATCTCCGCAGTTAAAGTTTCGAAAAGTTCTTCATCATCCTCGCCGCCCAGGCCGGTCAGAATATCCCCCACCTTTGTAACAAAAAGTAAATATAGCATGTTGTATGTTTAGACAACTGTTGCAATGAAAATAAATAACATTATCTACTATATCCAAACGCCAAAAAGTTCTGCACCAATTGAACTCAATTAAGAATTCACGATTTCACTTTTAAAATTTGGCGTAATTACTTCAGAGGTTGAAAAAAGTGTTGAATTTCATCAATTCCAACATTTTTTTGATTATTCGACGTAGAATATCTTCTTTAAAACTTAAGGGTTTTGAAATTAAATTTTACAAGGACTAAAACTTGCATCACTGACTATTTTGATTTTAAATTAAATTTTACCATTATAAAAACATCACATAAATCATTAATGGCTGAATGCAAATAAACATCGCTTATTTGCATTTGCATTGCACATGCATAATAAACTAAGCATGCACTGCGCTATATAAATACTGCGTAATACTTTGTTTAATTTTATATAGGAAAAAAAACACCTATCAACTATTCAGATTCTTCTGCTATACGTATGCAAAGTTAATGACGTCACGTTTGACAGTCGTTTAGTTCGCCTGGTCGATAGTGGTATAGTATCGTATACGTGTTAATAATTCGTAATTTCGCATTAAAATATATTCCGTTTTAGTAATCTTATTATTTCGTATATGTAAACGTAGTTTATTTAATGAATGTATAATTTAGTAGGAGTTTTGCAATATTTTTATAATGGTATGTCTGTCAAAAACACGATGCCACAAACATTATTTAAAAGACTTACGTTACTATCACAATATGTTTTCGCTGTTAATATTTTCACGTTAATTTTTGAGTTGCCACAAATTCAATGCAGGCTTAATAATGTAGTTTATACATATTTGATAAGGCAAAAAAAATTTGAAACTGATTTTCATATCGAAATGGGCATTCAAGCTTTAACACGATATTTTGGCAAGTCGATTGATTGATGAAAAGATTGATTTTATCTTTTTTGCGCGACAGTTTGGTATCTCTTTTCTTTATGTAATTTATGTAAATATTTGCAGTCACCTCTCCAATATTCGCCGAATCTTGCTCAAGCTTGTCCATGTCTCCCATGTCCATCTCATCGCTGCCTTGCTCCTGGCCTGTTTCTTGTTTAGGCTCAATACCTTGCGCTACAATAACAACGACTTTTAATATTAGGTTGTATATTAAATAACATATTTTTTAGATGAGAAGGATGAGATGAGAGGAATGTTGGTAAATATGAAGTAAAACCTATGCCAAAAAATGTTAGGCATAAGGAAAGTAAGAGTTCATAATTTACCATATTCTGTACTCCACCATAAAAACAAATTGATTTATTTCTTAAGTCAACTTGCAGAACGAATGTGGAGAGTATACAATTAAATTTATACGACGACAGAAAGAGTGTCATATCTCGGAAATTAGCCTTAATAGAAACCTTTTTTAGTTTACAGAAAAAAACGTCAGTGGTGGTCATTTTTTTTTTCTAGACATGAGTATCCGTATGTCTTTATATCATTAATAAAGGTTAGTCATACTGAGTTTCATAGTTTAATATGATGAAATTAGGACAAATCGCTTTCTGCCGTCGATATTTTGATTCATTTCTT